>VNJV01007499.1:0-58833 GCA_008042635.1 Drosophila nikananu
CCCATGCTGGTGACGCGCAGCAAGTCCAATGCCGGCGACATCATCACCACTCCCGTGCCCACTCACCTGTCGGTGCCCCTCAATGGCCACTGATCAGCGCTCGACACAGCTCAACGCACGACTCACGACCCCCAAGGAGTTGCCTTGAGCAAGAGCTTGATTCCTCTGAGCTCGGAGCCAGGCACACTCCGGGGTGTATTCATCGCCAGCAACACACATAGCCAACAACAGCAACAGCAGCCACGGATGCAGGGCGGCATCCAGCGACGACAACAGCAAACTATTCGATTTAAGCACCCGCTCCCCTCTTAGGTGTAGCCGAGAAGTAGTGTCTAGCCATAAGTAAATTAATTACGCCTAAGCATAAATCTAGTGTAATACCAAAGTTAAAACATACATTAATATGCCTGCTGCAACAGACGACGTCGAGTGGAAACCGAGAAACTACCGAGGAGCTGGGCGACAAAGGACTCTTTTGGAAATAATAAAAGGAATATATGCTTTCAGTCTGCTTCTGCATGTGATGTGTACACACCATACTTACTGTATATGTACTTTTATATCCTACCAGCATACTGTAACTACTTAAGCTCCCTTCTCTTGTGAAATTACAATGTGTTAAATCATTAAATGAGCGACTTTTCAATTATAAATAAATGTTTGGTGTGTGATTTGGGGAAGTGAAAGATTGATCAGCTAAAAATGGATTACAGATGAAGGATATTCATCCGAATTAAAGGAGCTTTAAGGAAATATTAGTCCCTGAGGACTTAAGGTTTGATATTACATTGATATTTAATCCCTTGCCTCGGGGTATTATAACATCAGTCAGACGCACAGAAAACTGTGAAGGAGTCATTTCCGACCCTATAAATCATATATATTCTTGATCAGCATCGACAGAGGAGTTCATTTAGCCATTTTTGGTAGAAAAAATATTTTACTCAAATTTTTCAAAAAAATTTAAGGGGTTACATCGTCAGAATTGTAAAAAATTGGCCAAAAATTATAAATCGAGTTTTGAATGCAGAAAAGTTCTCCTTGAAGAACCAAGAAGAAAAAACCAAACAAGACTGAAATCCGTTGAGTTTTAGCAAAGTTACGATCAAAAAACCACTGAAAAGTTTGCTATTTTTGAGCCAAAAATTTTCCCTGTTTTTTTCCATAAAATGAAAGGGGTTACATCGTCAAAATTGTCAAAAATTGGCCAAAAATTATAAATCGAGTTTTGAATGCAGAAAAGTTCTCCTTGAAGAACCAAGAAGAAAAAACCAAACAAGACTGAAATCCGTTGAGTTTTAGCAAAGTTACGATCAAAAAACCACTGAAAAGTTTGCTATTTTTGAGCCAAAAATTTTCCCTGTTTTTTTTCCATAAAATGAAAAGGGTCAAAATTGTCAAAAATTGGCCAAAAATTATAAATCGAGTTTTGAATGCAGAAAAATTCTCCTTGAAGAACCAAGAAGAAAAAACTAAACAAGACTAAAATCCGTTGAGTTTTAGCAAAGTTACGATCAAAAAACCACTGAAAAGTTTGCTATTTTTGAGCCAAAAATTTTCCCTGTTTTTTTCCATAAAATGAAAGGCTAAAAATTGGCCAAAAATTATAAATCGAGTTTTGAATGCAGAAAAGTTCTCCTTGAAGAACCAAGAAGAAAAAACCAAACAAGATTGAAATCCGTTGAGTTAAAGAAAAGTTACGATCAAAAAACCACTGAAAAGTTTGCTATTTTTGAGCCAAAAATTTTCCCTGTTTTTTTCCATAAAATGAAAGGGGTTACATCGTCAAAATTGGCCAAAAATTATAAATCGAGTTTTGAATGCAGAAAAGTTCTCCTTGAAGAACCAAGAAGAAAAAACCAAACAAGACTGAAATCCGTTGAGTTTTAGCAAAGTTACGATCAAAAAACCACTGAAAAAGTTCTCGATTTTTGAGCCATGTTTTTTTATAAAAAATGAAAGGGGTTACATAGTTAAAATTGTTAAAAATTGGCCAAAAATTATAAATCTAGTTTTGAATGCAGAAATGTTCTCCTATAAAAACCAAGAAGAAAAAACCAAACCAGACCGAAATCCGTTGAGTTTAAGAAAAGTTACGATCAAAAAACCCTTTCAATTAATACAGAATTTACTTTGGGGAAGACTTCAGCCAAAAAAGTATGCTACAAAAGAAAATATGAGATGCTCCCTGAAAGTAAGCAATTGAAAACGAAAAACGCAAGTCTACCGATGTGCTCATCGCCCTCTGGCGGCTGTTGTCAGCTTGCTTAACTGACGCATAGAAGGCGCCCCTAGCCACGTTTCCAACCATTTCGAACTCGAATTTTAGACCACACTCAAGTTTTCGAAGTTTGCAGAGATTCACTCAATTTTTCGATTGACAGCCATTCAGAGCTTCCACTCGAGAAAAAGACTCCACTCTACACTCGTGGCAAAATAAGAGGGTACAGTATTTTGTATTTTTGTTTCTTGGTGCGTTTAAATAGTCTTTTTATGGAAATTATGGAATAACAAGAAAGTGGTTTTTGTGTGGTCTAGAAGAGGGTCTCCCGCATGGGCCTGTGCACGCGGGCGCGCTGCTCCGAGTCACTGGAGGAGGACCCCTCACCCGCGTTGGCCGCCGTGAAGCTGCCGCTCACCCGGCGGCTGGCGGAGTTCTTCCGCTTCCGGCGCTTGGCCCGCTCCACGTCGTGCTCCGGATCCGCGGGGGTGCGGGACCCACTCGAGCGGCTCTCGTCGGGCAGGGATTTCAGGTCGGGGGCGTGCAGCTCCTGGAAGTCGCTGGCGATGGTGGAGGAGGAGGCCTGCTTCTTGGCGGCACTGAAGTAGTCCTCGATGGCGGGATCCAGCTCCAGCACGGGGCTCTGCTGCAGCGTGTAGACCTGGGCGCTGACCTTCATGGAGTGCGGTGGCAAGGACTGTGGCGGCTTCTTTGGCTTCCTCTTGGCAAACGGGCTGCCTCTGGGCTTGCTGGCCACCACGTCGTCGTACTCCGGATCCGTGAGGAACTCCACGCTCTCGGCCGCCATGTTGACCCGCTTGAAGGGCGGAATCTCGGCGATCTTGGGCTTGCGCTTCGTGTACGGGCTGTTCTCGTAGCTCTGGAAGTTGCCGATCTGCTCGGCGCTCTGCAGGTTCTGGGTCTTGAGGTGGGCGGCCGGGAAGCGCGAGTCCTCGATGCTGAAGAGCCGGCTGCCCGACTGGCTGTACTCCATGTGGCCGGTGCGGCGGTAGGGCCCGTACTGGGCAGTGCGCTCCTTGTCCCGGTTGGAGAGCATCTCCACGCTGCGGAACCGCTGGCGGCTGTCCAGCTGCAGGCTGGAGTCTCCCTCCGCCTCCGCCTCCGACTGGGAGCCCTCGCCCTCGGCGTGGGTCTGGGAGCGGCGCAGCTTGCGTGAGTTGCGTGCGCGCTCCGGTCCCGAGAGGTCCATCATCGACTTGACCGGCCTGACCAGCTTGGGCATGCGCAGGGCGTCCTCGTACGAGGGCAGCAGGCTCACCTCCTGCTGCTGCTGCTGCTGCTGATGGATGCTGGGCGTGGCGTCCTCCAGGAGCAAGCGCTCGTTGAGATCTCGTCTGGGGGGGAAACCATATTTCACATATTTTACAGAAACTATGCTCAATCAGGGGAATGGGAACTCACATGCGCCTCAGCTCGTCATCGTTCTCGGCATACTCCCGGTGATTGTCCTGGATCTTTCGCTTCTTCAGGAACTTCTGCAGACAGGCATAGGCCAGGATGAGGCCGCCCAGCACGAGGAGGGTGATCATGATGATGGACCAGGCCTTCTCGCCGCCACTGCTGCTCCTGGCACTCTGGATCCATACATCCGCACAGGCAAACTCCCAGAGTTTGTTGTAGAAAATGGCAGGAGCGGCGCAGCGCAGGTGATTCTTGTCCTTGATCTGGGGAAATCAATTAGTTTCAGTTAAGAAAAACGTTAGGAAGCCGTAGATTACTCACCTTGGCTGGCTTGGCGGTTAGAAAGTCGTAGAACTCCACGAAGAGCGGGCTGTGGCAGTCGCAAATCCAGGGATTGTCGCCCAGCCAGAGTTGATCCAGGAACTTGTTGCTGCCAAAGTAGTGGGGCGGAATGGGACTGGTCAGGCGGTTGCCGTTCAGGTGGAGGTCTGCCAGCTCGGGGAACTCCCTGAAGGTATTGTTCCGCACAGTGGTGAGTCTGAAAGGAAGACCCCATTAGCCTTATTTCCTCTCTATTCTCATTTCCAACCCACCTGCAGTTGGCCAGATTCAGCTGCTGCAGCGTCTCCGATCGCATCAGGCTGGGAAAGTCGCTGATCAGATTGTTGGACAAGTCCAGCTTCTGGATGACCGCCAGACTCGACAGGGCAGAGCTCTCGATGGAGCTGATTTCGCACCAGCTCATGTTGATAATCCGCACCGAGTTGGACACGATCCTGGTCAGCTTCTGCAGCACGTTCCGGCTGAGATTGAGCTCCAGCAGCACGTCGTTGTTGCGGACGAAGTTCCTGTCCAGCCGGGCTATTTCGTTGAAGGCCAGATTCAGCTGCTTCAGCCTCTTCAGGCTCGCAAAGGCATCCTGGCCCAGCAGGCGGAGCACATTCTGCGACAGATCCAGCACCTCCAGCATGGTGTTGTTGGCAAAGGTAGTGGCATCCACTGCCCTCAGCAGGTTGCCGCGCAGACGCAGCTCCGTGAGTTGCGGCAATCCGCTCAGCTCGATGCTGTCCAGGTTGCAGTAGGAAACGTCCAGCTTGCGCAGCTCGTAGGTCAGCACGGGATCCTCTTCGAGGCCGCCGAACTCGAGTTGCGTGTTCCGCGACAGGTTGAGGGCCTCCAGGTGCTGCAGGGAGTCGAGGAAGAAGCCCGACAGGTGCTGGATGCTGCAGTTGCTCAGGTCGAGGCTGCGCAGGCTCCGCGAGGGCAGGGCCGCCATCTGGGCCAGCTGATTGTTGGCCAGATTGAGGCGCTCCAGGTTCGGCAGCTGGTTCATCAGCTGGTCACCGCCCAGAGCGGAGATGCCGCAGGAGGAGAGCTCCAGCTCGGTCAGCGACGTGCTGGTCAGCAGCTCGAAGCTCTCGCCGCTGCCAAAGCTACCCAAAAGGTTGCCATCGAGCCGCAGGCGCTTCAGGCTGGGGGCGTACCTGAAGGCCTCGTTGGGGCTGAGCGCCTCCCAGGACCCAATCGAGTTGTTGGCCAGCAGCAGGCTCCTCAGCGAGGTGAACCCAATCAGGGACTTGCCGTCCAGGGCCGAGATCTGGTTGTTGGAGAGATCCAGGTAGATCAGAGAGTCGATGTCCGCATACTGCGTGGGAAACTGGCCGAAGTGGTTGCCCGAGAGGTCCAGGTGCTCCACGGGAATGCCGTCGAAGTTGGGGAAGGTGTGGAGGCTCCGCCGCGAGCAGTCCGCGTACAGGCTGTCCACCACCCAGGCGCAGCGGCAGGGCCAGGGACAAGTGACGGCCCAGCCGGTGGAGGCCGTGGCCAGGAGCAGCAGGCAGACCAGGTCCAGGCCCGCCTGCATGGCTGTAAGACAGACGGAGGGAGATGATTTTTAGGCGTATTGCGCAGGCAATTCCCTAGGCTTTCTGTCAGAAACTGCGACTGACGTGACGTCACTATCAGCCTGGGCTTTCACAATGTATGACTGAGTATATTCACCTGCTGCTGGATTTAATCACTCGTATTTCCCCTTTCGAACTGCACTGCCTCTCCTATCTTATCTGTCCCCAGAGGCGGAAAACTGGAGCAGCGCAAAACAAACGCGAGTCACGGCGTAAATAGAGCGGATTCGAGCCAAGGACTCTTATTGTAGAACTGCACTGCCTCTCCGCCGCAGCCACGCCCTCAGCATTGTACGCTCTAAAGGTCAGACTTCTGGAATTCAGGTGGAATTTTCGATTCACTTTCAAGTTTTGTGGGTGATTTTTGGTAGGCTCTCCGCGCAACTGCTTGTCTAATACTGGGCACCGAGGAAAATTACTCACCTGCTGGCTGGCTGGCCGCGGGCAGCGGCTTCCACGGCGAATGATAAGATAAGCCGCTGATAAGCCCGCCGCCTGCATGGGGTAAAAGCGAGTGTGGCAAGGTGATGGAAAAGTATTTTTCGGGGTTAAGTTTAGGTTTAGAGTAGAGGAAAATACTAGAAAATAAGCTATTCATTTTGAAATCTTTGAAAAGCTTATTAGAAGCAAGAGTTTCAAATTAAATGCTCAACCCAGTAAGAACCCTCACTTTGTTCTGCCAAATAAATCTCTTCCTTTAAATTCAAAGTTCTCCCTCCGCATATGTCAACAAATCAGCCGTGAGTACAAGGATATGGCCACAAATGGAGTCGTTTAAGGCTGAATGAACTTGTCACCCGATGAAGTGCAACTTGCAGCAAGTGTTGCGAGCTGGAAATCCAGACACAACTCCCTCCGCCACCGACTGGCGCTGATAGGGCATTAAAATTACCCGTTCCGCCGCAGGATTCGGCCGGAGTTCGGAGCTCCGAGTGCAGCTGCGACATGCAGACACCCGTAACCGGATTTATTGTAATGAAGCGTGAGCAAAACAGAAACGACGCCTCAGACGACAGCGCGATAAAGATGCAGTGCGAAATGAAAAATAAGAGTAGGACGAACCCCACACCCATTTGCAGGTCCTGGAAAGGAAGCAGGAGCAAATAAAAACCAGGAGTACCCGCCACTGACGTGTTGACAGCAACATGTTTGCGGCTTGATTACGACGAAAGGCGGTAAGGCGGCAGCAGGAAACAGCAGAAAACAGCAGAATCTTAAAAAATTGAGAGGAAAATGAAAGGTTGCATTGAAGTAGAAGAATTTTGAACACTCTTGAAAGTGCAAGAATTAATAATAAAAGCATTTATTTATCTTAAGACAGTTTACTAAATAGTTGTAATATAAAAATGAATCAGTGAGGGAGACATTTCCAAACCTATTGACTATATTAACCTGCTTACAGAAGCGGCCTTCATTTCTTGCTTAGACTGTAGTTTATTTTATAAAATATCAAATTAAACAAATTAAATTTCATATAGCATCCTAAAAAAACTTCAACCTTAGCACATGTACTCCTCCATTTTTCCACAGAAAGAAAAACGATTTTCCATGGTTAGCGACGATACAAAATGAGAGGCAAGTTGCTCAGGGGGCCAGACAAAGACGGGCAGGCGTAATGCCGCCACTGATAAGCTCGCCAGGATACACGACCTCCCCCCCAACCGATTTTTCCGAACTTTTCACTATTCAGAGAGCGATTGTGGGGCACGGGAATTTGAATTCGGTTGCCACGGATAAGTGCACGGGATAATGAGCAGGGACGCGCAGCGCAGCTCGGCTCTCGCTCCCACTCTCCACTTTCCTGGCCGCGTCCTTGCCGTTTTAATGAAGCGCAACGGCTTTGTTGCCGAGTCCTGGCTTTTGTCCTGCCCCCTGTTCCCCTCTCCTTCCCCCTTTCGGCCACTTGCCGTGGGATAATTAGCGGCCGCTGCGATGCAAAGTCATCGCTGGCGTTGGGAACTCGCGCAGTTGAAATCACAAGTTAATGCCGCACGGTCCAAGGCCTTGGGTCCTCTGTGTGCTTTTGTTAATGGATTGATTTTGATTTTGAATTTCTCCCGCCTAATCTGGGCTGACTTAGAGCTCTCGCCTTCGTCCGCTTTATTGGGGCAATTTCCAGCGATTTTTTAATAAGGAATGAAGTGCTTTTTATTTATTTTCGGAGCGCTAAGTCGGCCGCCCGGCCACCCGGAGTGCAGCCAAAGTTAAAGTCAAGTTGAATGACAGCTGCGGGGTCGAGAGATAAGCAAGGCGGCACCCGGGCTGCTGCCGGAAAACCACCCAACTGTCCATCCATCTGCCAGAGGCGGCGGCCAAACTGGGAACTGATAGCAAGGCAGGTGAGGCCAGGAAGTCCTGGCAGCAGCAGGGAAATGGTCATGGACATGGACACGGAATGAGACTGTAACTGTAACTGGAGGAGGCTTCGGAATGGACATCCTGCTAGCTTGCTAGCTTAGCATTTCCTCAGATGTCATAAAGATATCCCGCCATTATGACGCCTCCTAATCGGCCTCATCAGAGCACAGAGCACACACGCCCCCACACAAACGACCTCGCATTCCGGGCTTTGATTATATTTTATGCCTTAAGATTTTTTTTTATTGTCCTGGGGGGTTGGGGAGAAACAATTTGCTTCTATCTGCAGGACGATACGTCACAAGGAGCAGCGTTTTTGATACGCAAACGTGGAGGAGTGGGATTGGGAATGGTGGCGATAAAGCGGTGGAGACCCCCGCCATTTGCATACTTTCTCAGTGAGAATGCCTTAAAGACAATTATATATTTATTATTCAGTTATGCGGGAAGGGGTGGTGGGTGGTGGGTGGTGGGTGCTCTCCAAAGACATTCCCATTTAATGCTTGCCATTCTGGGATCTCAAAGAGAACTGGAAATATCTTGAATAGCAATAAATTTCGATTTTCGACCACTTAAATGCTTTATGAATTATAAGCTTAAGACGCGCCATTCTCCCCACCACTTACCCCTTCTGCTCTCAGGGGGGTACACCTTGCCCGGAAAAACTTTCCTCGTCCTGTGACAGCCGGCAAAGATTTAGACAAAGACCAACTCCGAGGCAAATGCCAGCCACTGATAGCAGTTCTCCAGCCTCCTCGGGGGTTGGGCGAGATTTAGGAAGAAGCCTCCGCCAGCGGAACGCCTCGCCAAGGACACGTCGGGGGAGGGGGCATAAAAAACCAAGGACCAAGGCGGAGGCAAGCCTTTCGCCAGGCCAGCAAAGAATGCCATAAATCAATTCGTATTAGTTTTATGAAATTTATACCTGCGGCGCACCACCAGCCAGCAGACAGCACGAGGGGATGGGGTGTGTTTCGGGGGAGGGGAGAGTCCTTCGGCGGTTTAATGAGCAAATCTTTTTTGGCAACGCCACCAGAAAGAAGAAGAAAGTGCTTGCCTGGCGCCAAGCGTTTCCAATTAAAAGCATAATTCATTCACAGGGCTTAGTCTCAGCCAGAGGAAGTACAGGAAGCCATAGAGGACATTTCGAAGCAAGTAAACATATAACTTATGAAAAAGAAATCTAGACTTGAGGAAATTATTACGATTATTATAAATATTAAACAGAATATCCATATACATGTTAGCTTTCAAAATTATTAAAGGAGTTCAACTTATTAGCTTAGAAATATTTATTACACTTGTTTAGCCCCTTAAATAAGTGTCCTCTGAGTTTACTAGAAAGCTTCATATAAAAAACATTTAAAAGTCACAGCAAAACACTTCAAGGAGCGAGGAAAATCTCCAGAAAAACTCAACGAAAACCCCAGAAAACCCCGTGAAATATTTATTGTAATTTTCCGCACCTTTAGTTGCTGATCCTTGGACGTTGCCCAGCAGCCTTGGCCAGTTTCTGGAACTGTGAATTATCGCCTGACATTGGGATTATCATTTTTACATTTCTCCGCCTGCACAGTGGGCGTGGAGCGTGGGGCGTTGGGCGTGGGCCGTCGGCCTTGGCTTAGCCTCCCTGGGGGGTAATTCACAGTTGCCATAATTATCATCGTAAATTATGGGCGAGCGAAACTTTTGGATTTTATGAAAATGAATTGAGATTGAGCTCGGCGGGCTTGGCTCTGCGAAGGCTCAACCTTCGAGCAATTGATTTAAATAGTCCTTAAACAGCCGAGAGAGACGGTAAATCAAGGCGCCGACAATCTAACTTGTGCATCTTCCTAGAGCAACAATTTTTTGGGGCAATAATCTGGCCAGGCAGAGCCAGAACCAGAGCCGGGGTGTCATAAATAATAATTAAACAACTCGCGTTGTTAAGTCTTTTTATTACGCGCCCAAGACAAACGACAGTTGACAGCGGGGCGGGGCAGGGGGATTCTCGAAGGATGCAGCCAGCCGCCAGGCAGGATAAGGTGCCAAAAAGACAGGACAAGACAAGGGAAGGCTTAGAGTGGTAGCATGTGCGCCGGCACACACACACACTCACTCCCGCCCCCCAAAGAAGCACAATTTTCCGCGCAAATACATTTCCTTGCAGGTCCGGAAAGCACATGAGCCGGGACACAGGATTCCGCTGCTGGCAACTGGCAGGGGGGCTTCGCATCCTGTTTCTCCTAGGCAGGTGCTTGTCCCGCCTCACAGGGGATTTTAAGACGTAATTAAGATAATAAATAATAATCGCCCGATGCAGGACGGGACAGAGCACGAGGGTGTTTTCGGCCCCATGTCCTGTTGCCCACTCCTTGAAACGTACCCCCTTCCTTGGGCCACGTCTTAAGCCCCCTTGTCATATTCTTACGCAATATCCCTGATATGAAAGTAGTTCCTGGCTGCTGACCCGAGTTTCTCGGGGGTTTCCCAGAGCAAATCCGAGGCAACACACTTCTGGCCAGTCCAAGATTGTTATCATTCAATGATCATTACTCATTACCTTAAACTAAGGGAAAAGGGGTCCCATTTAGGGTTATTGTGTAACCCTTAAAACTAATGGAAAATCCTTGAATTGATTATGAGTTGTATACTGAAATTAAACCGATCCTTAGACACATTTTTAAGAAGAGATTAGAGCCTGTTCTTGATGGTTCTAAGACCTGTTTTATATTGAGAGTTCCAAACTTAAGAGAATTCTGATTTGTGACTCGTATATATCCGGCCAAAATTGTAAGTACTTTCTTAGTCAGAAATCATGATAGTTAGCAGTCCCTCTATAATAATATTAACCTCCTACTTAAAGCCCTATTAATCTATAGCCTCAAATAACCTATAAGCTATATAATTTATTACCCATCGCTTTGGCGTACATTCTCCTGCTTTCTTCCCATTCAAGTCCCCCTCATTAACTAATTTGTCCAAGTGCAACCGGAAAAGGAAGCTGCCTCTCCTTTGGCCGTGGTTCTGCCTTACACTCCCAGCTCCCGGCTCCCTGGCTGCCCACCGCGGTTCGTGTAAACTGAATGTCACAAATCAAAGCGGAATTATTATTACTTATGACCATTTAATTGGACTTGCGTTATATTCATTTGACTTTCGTTACGGTTTGTTTGCGCACTCAATTTGGCAAATGAATCGCCACCACCAAGCCGAAACCGAGACCGAGGGGGTGGGTTTCGGGGGAGGGCCAAAAGGGAGCAACCACCAAGCCACTGTCAACTATTTTGGCTCGCACGCTCATTAGTTTTATTGCCCCGCATATCAGTCAAAGCCGCAGAACTATTTATGTCCCAGCAGCAGAGCTTATTTGTCCTTTTTGGGTGTCCTGTTTGGCACTGCCAGGGTCCTGCCTTTGTCTTGGGCGCTCTAATTGCTAAGAAATTGGTCTTTGATGGTTCCGCCATCAAATCTGCTAATGGAGCCAAGATCTTTGCAGGAATTCGATGGATACTTCGATATTTTTGTGGCGACCGTGGTGAGCATCACTTAATTATGATTGCATTATTCAGATTTATTCCCCATTTGGCGTCATTAAGGCAATATGAAAAAGTTTCCGAAAGCAAGATTTATGCTGCCACTCGAGCGCACCTTTGGGCCGGCAGGAAAGTTGGCCAACAGCCGCAAGTGCGGCGTAGTTAACTATGTAAATGTTTTCTGTTTTCCTGTTCCCCCCTGTTTATGTATATTTACACTTAATGCCCCTCGAAAATGGAGGAGGAACTATAGGTCTGTGGGCTGCTGGGAGCTGTGGGGGCGTGGCTATAATTTCGGTTGTGAGCCAACCACAGAGCGGCGGGGCCAAGTGCTAGAAATTTTAATTAATGGATAAAGTTCTGCGAAATTCCAGTACATCCCTTTGCGGGGAATTACATATTTTGCGTAAATATTTATGTGGTAAAAGGTGAAATTCCCGCAAGTATTTAACTGGCTATTCAGTTTGTAATATTCCTCAAGACTCAAGCTCTCTTCAGCCCAGAAATATGCCACGGACTCGCTCTTTATTAGGAAATCCATAAATAAGCAGCTAGTCCAATATGCTGCGGCCCAAAGATATGCCATAAATTTGTACTCCTTCCCGGAGTTTTAATTTAAAAGTTTGCGATAACAAATGATGCACATCCCCCGTGTCCTGGCGAACACACACACGTGAATGGTGGGGCACCTACTCAAAATAAGAAATAAGAAATAATGTGGAGCGCTGATTTAGTAACCGCAGAGACCACCACCCCCTGCGCTATCTGCGAGTGACTGCGGGATGTAACAAAGGCGGGCGAAGTAAAAAAAATGAAAATAAGTTAACTTTGGCGCTAATAAATTGCTTCATATCTGCTCGGCAAACGAGGGGGCAGAGTCGCCCACTGGCAGATAACTCATACGCCCCGTGTGCCATTCGTTCTCGTATATTGTACATATGCATATTTATTTCTATATTTCTTTCCCTTTGCTTATCAGTGACTTACCAAAAAAAGCTAAAAAATGAATGGGAACCGAAATAAAGCAAAGATCTGGCGGCACACATGAGAAATGGCGAAAACCATTACGACTGCATCAGCACATTAGCTTCAGGCGGCAGCGGAAATAGGGAGGTCTTCATCTTGGGGAGAGTGCAAATGCTTTGCTGTATGGTAATTTATGAACTCCTTCTAATGATGTGCAGTGTAAAGAGACAACTAATATTCCTTGTCCCTTGAATAATGACACATACTCAGCTTACATCTTCAGTTAACCAACACAAAACGTCTTCTTGAGAATCTATTTTATGAACTTTAAATTGATCTTGAAAACAAAGAACCCAAATAAAAGCCCCATACAAGTTTAAAAAGTCTGGTATTTCGTTGAATCCATTAAACACCATTTACTCCTTAACATTCTAAATTCAATAAATTCAACAATTCAAAATTTAGTTTCTAGGTAACTGAAACTCCTTGAAAAATCTCCAAACTCATTTCCCATCTCTCATATCTTTATTTTCCTCCCCAAAAAATCCCTAAGAAATAGTCAGCATTTGAATTTGACATTTAAAATTGTGTTTATTTATTCATTTAATAATTGCTGGGGAATATATTTCTATTTATATTATATATAAAGATGTGTGGATGTGTGTTTCGCTGTGTGTCTGTCTGTTTGCGTCTTCTTTTGTTTCTGTTGTGGTGTATTGATGCTTGCAATAAATTACAATATTATTTGAATTAATTGTATTCTCTATCTGAAAGGCTTACGAAACTAATGGAACAATTTTTTAAAAAACATTTTCATTTCAGTAGTAGAATCGAAAGGGGGGGAGAGGGGATACTGAAGCTTATCAAGGGGTTGCCGGGGGTATTAGATACCACGGCTTGGAGAGCAACGAATCATATGTTATACATTCCATGGGGGATATGTGCAAGGCTGGGACTCTGGGGACTCTGCTCGAAATAAGGCGGGAAAACTTAACTAAACGTACTGCTCAAACTTAGGATTAACTTTATCCGCAGATGCAACTAAAACCGAAACAAATTCACAATGCTCAAAGAAGGCGGTACCTAGGATAACATACTCTCTATATACACATCGCAGATCGACTCTCGAAAATTGGCTCTCTTTGGTTTGCTTATGCTTAAGGGGCCTCCGCCGCCGCCCTTCCTCCGTATCGATGGCTATAACTAGGTAGAAATAGAAGTACATAATATATGGGTATACTGGATAGGTTAGTCGTACTGCTGTTCATGCAAGTGGGTATTACTTTTAAGGGGCTTTATCTATTTGCTCTAATTTTCGCTAGACGCTCCTGGCTCCTGGCAACTGGTAACGCGTAACTGGGTTCGTATTTCGGTCTATAATACTTTAATACTTAGAGTGGACTAAACTAGGGATTACATATTTATCAGCTATCGTATGGGGTATAGTATTTGTCATAGCTGCAGCCGTGGCTTTGGGGGCTGCTTCAATTGGGGTGTGTGTCCGACTATTTACAAGGAGAAATGCTGCTCCGGATGAGCCTAGTCCCGCTCCTCGTACTTGGGCACAAAGGAGCCGAGGCCGCCCAGCTGGGCGCACTGGTTGCTGTCGTAGAGCGACATCTTGAGGCGCTTGCACTTGGCCCGGCGGTTCTTGAACCAGAACTGCACGTTCTTGCTCTCCAGGCGCGGGAACTTTTGCCTGGAATTATCAAAAAAACAGAGAGATAAGGATTAATAAGGGATATTTGGATAGTATTTCTAAGGTAATCAAAGTAGCTAAGCTATAAAATGTTATCAAAACAGTATGAAACTCACCTATATGGCATCGTGTTGAGGTCCTCGGTGTACTTGAGGATCAGGTTGTGCGAGGGATGCGTGTTCATGGCGAACCACTGCTCCAGCTTGGGCACCTCGGTCACCGGGTCGATGAAGGTGCGGTTCCGCTTCCGCCGCTCCTCGTTCGAGATGCTGGACAAATTCAGGCCGCCGCCGCCCATCAGGGCGTTGGGCTGAATGCCAGCGGCCGCCGCTGCAGCAGCGGCATGGTGGTGCGGATGTCCGGCTGCCGCCTGGCCAAAGGCCGGGATGTAGTGGCTCATGTACATGAAGGACTGCGAGAACATCGAGTTGGGCACCATGGGAAAGGGCAGCTGGTCCTTGTGCGGCACCACGCCGCCGCCGCCGCTGGCCATGTCCGGCGAGGGCGAACGGAACTCATCCAAGTGGCTGGCATCGTTCTCGTTGTCCTCCTCATCCTCGTCCATGTCCAGGTCGTCGTCCTCCTCCTTGGGCGTGGTGCGCTTGGGCGTGGAGCTCACCTCCGGGTCGTTGTGCTGCGAGCTGTTGTTGTGGTTGTTGTTGTTGTTGTTGTTGAGGCTGGAACCGGTCTCTGTCTGGGGATCGCTGTCCTGGTTGCGCTCCTCCGCGCCAGAGTTCTCCTTCTCGTTGTCCTGCAGCTCGACGTCCCGCGATGACTTCTCCTGGCGCTCCTCCTCAGTGAGGCTGCCGTTCATGCCATCGCTGGCAGAGCTCTTTCCCTCCTGCTGCTCTTTCCCTCCTGGATGCTGCTGCTCGGCCACCTCCTCGTCGTCCTCGTCCATCATCGGGGAGCTGCGGTGACGCTCGTGCGTGGTTAGGGAGAGCGGCAGCTGCGGGGTGTTCGGCCTGCTGGGCTCGTCCTCCATGTCGTCCGAGTGCTGGGACATGGTGTCAATGTCCTCCGACTTCAGGCTGAGCGGACTCTTCAGATAGTCGTGCGACATGGACAGGTTGCCCATGCTCATGGGCTGGCTCCCAGCACTGCTGCTGGAGTTCTGGCCCAGCGGCGCATGCTGGCTCAGATAGCCGTTCATGGCGGCGTGCCCCAGGGCGCTCATGGCGCTGCCCAGACTCCCGCCCCGCATCTCGGCCCGCTTCTGTGCCGCCCGTGCGTTCTTGAACCAGTAGACCACGTTGTTCACGTCCAGCGGCTTGCGACCGCGCCGCGACTCCAGGGCGTTGAGCTGCACCACATAGGTCTGGATCTGCTGGCGCGAGGGATGCGGATTCTCGGCGAACCACTTCTGCAGCTTGGGCAGCTCCATCTCCGGATCGAAGCTGGTGCGCATGCGAGTCTTCTGGTTGGGATACTGCGGCCCATGGCCACTGCCCCCATGGTGGTGATGGTGATGCATGGACGCGTGCATCGGGTGCACTAGCATGCTGCCGTGGTGTCCTGCCCCGGGTGCCGGTCCTGCCCCAGCATGGTGAGCCGCCGCCTCATTGGCCAGCAGCAGGCTCTCCCGGCTGCCCATGGAGCCCAGGGGATTCCCACCAACCGCTCCACCGCCTGCTGCGGCTGCATGGGCAGCAGCTGCTGCTGCCGCCGCCATGGCTGTGCCCACTGGGAAGTCCATTTCACCGGGCACAGCCACGGGGACCGGCACTGCCGAGGGACCCGTCATGAAGGGCAGCATCTTGGGCGCCATGGCTGCCGCCTGGGGAGAGAGCTGGTTGGACCACCACTGGTCGAACTTGCGGCGCAGATCGTCGGAGATCTCGCCGCCGGGCAGAGCGTAAGTGTTCTGGTGCGAGCTGCGGCAGATCTGGGAGAGCGTGACCTGGAAGAAAGCGAATCAAAGGGATTTTATTAGCCCTAAGTTGTGACTTTGATGTAGGATTCTATATAGTAATTAGCTCGCTTGGTTACACAAACGCCCTTCGATTCGATCATCGAAATTCCGTGTTCCGTGTGGAAATCAGAACGAAATGCAAGGGATTAGGGGCCAACCTTGGGCCGGGGCTTGCTTTGCACTGAGCGACTGTCAACAGTGGCTACTAAGACCCACCGCTAAGCGGTTGTCATAAAAATCACAGTCGCCTCGGTATCGGTATCGGTATCGAAGGGGGTGGACGTGGACGTGGACGGAGCTTCAAGTGGCGGGATTTACTTAGCCATAAATGTGCGAGTCGGCGGAGTCCGAAATTGCCTATTACGATATAGAAACCGGGGACTGGGAACTGATACCGCGGCGAGCTGATATTAACAGACAGTGCCTCGAATCGAAGGCGATAAATAGATAGTCCCTGATAGGCAGCGACACATCAGCTTATGGCGATTAAAATTGAATTTACCCAACAGAAATAGAATCGAAATGCGATGAGTTGGCCGCAGCTCTAAAGGGTGCCAGGTATGGCGTATTAAATGCTCATAGATACTGCTTTGTCTCCCAGCCGGGGAAGATAATGTCCGCCGCTGTTGTTTTGGTGCTGCCTTTTCCACAACACTATCAGCTAAGGAGGCGCCCCAAATCACTTAAGCTGCTCGAGGGGGTGGGTTAGGTGCTGGTACCCACCATAATTGTAAATAAACTGGGTTGACGCTTCTTACGTGCTGGTGGGGAATTATTAAATTGATTTTCCTATCACGCCGCTCCCCAAAGCTCCTCGGAGGTGTCAGACAACGCATGTGGAAATTATGGTAAATGCTTATCATGTGATTAGGAGGGACGACAACTGCCGCACTTCGCTTTGCTTTGCTTTGCTTTGCTAATATTAATCGGTGGGGCTGGGAGGCCAATAAAATAGCAGCCGCAATATCAATTGAAGGGTATTTCTGGCCGTGATTTCGTGTTGTTCATCGCCGGCGATGATAGCGAATGCCGCGGCATATGATTTATGGCGCTAATGCACCGATATCGCCCTCCCCGCCCACGGAATTGGGTCATGTGAGGCATGCTCCTCCCCTGCTTGCTCCGCCCCCTAAATTTAAACTAAGCCTTCTAAACCGATTGCAGCAAGCAAAACAAAAGCCAGCACACACACACAGATGTGCGCACATCCTGGAGCAGGCAGGACAAGGCGGCGCAAAGCTGATTAAAATGAAAACTATTGCAAAAAAGGATTAGTTAAGTGAACCAAATAAATGAACTCGGCTTAACAAAATTTCTTTGTAGTCGCTATCAAAACATTTTCAATGCGTTATGCGCTTAATATTCCACAGGCAGCAGCCAGGACATGCAAAAGCCGAGCTCCTTGTCTGCGTATCTCTGTGTGTGTTGTATGCCTCACATCACGCAAATTAGCGTCGCCACTTCTCATCCGGAGACATTTTTCGGCAAGTTTTCGGCAACTCCAAGTCGGATAAGAGCTCGCAGGACGACGTGGGGGAGCAGCTCTCTGCTTTGGGTAAACCGCTTATGAATCATTATAGAATTTCGTCGTCTTAGTGCAGAATTTTAAGTGAAAGTTCAAAGTGAATCCCTAATTGGCAGCGAGCCGGGTGCGGGGAAAAGGAAATGCTGGAAAACTCACCTCATCCAGCGGGCAGCCGGTGGAGCGGAGCACCGCATGCGACTGCAGCACCAGGAGCTTGAGCAGCTTGTCCTTGATCTCGCCAAAGGGCGATGTCTTGGGCCGCAGGATGACGATCCTCAGCGTGATCACCGAGGTCAGCTCACCCACAATATCGCTGACCGGCACTGCCGGATTGTCGGATATCTGTTCCAGGGGTATGGGTTTCCAGTGTTTGATTATTAGAGAGCCTGCGGAGGGGAGAGTATGACATGTGATTTAGTATATCATTTTAATATATCGTAGAGAGAGAGTTCCGTTCCTTTCAAGGAAAGTATATACTGTAAGGACACCCACCTCTGGCCGTGTTGGCCACCTCCTGGGAGTAGCCCAGCCGCTGGAGGGCCGTCTGCACGATCTCGCTCCAGGGCGTGGCCGCCGCGATGATCACGTAGCTGTCCGTCTCGATGTTGGGCCGCCGCTTCCAGGGCTGGCGCGTGTCGATGGTCAGGGAGGCGTGCAGCGAGTGCACCGACTCCACCACACAGTGGAGCGGAAGTGATTTGGCTGCAGGCGAAAATAGAGGAGGCGAAAACATAATGGTTAGAAATAATGCCGCACTCGAGTGCTGTTTAATAATCGGTTTAGCGCCGTCTAGTTCCAAGTGCAAATCATCGACAAATTAAAATAAGCAATTAAAACATATTCGAAATGGGGGGGCTTTAAATGCAGATTGGCTGGCAGGCAGTAAAGTATTAAAATAAATTATTGCATGTTGCGGCTAACCGCAAATGGTTTTAGCCGCTTAAACAGTCATCCCAAAGAACTTGAAATTTAACAAAAATTATGAATTATGCATTATGCTCTCTTCTAAACTTACTACAACTTACTGTACTGTACTGTACTCTACTTCTCCTGCCGACCAATTATCAAAGGCTTAAAATTAAATTGCCAAAATTGGGAAAATAGAAGTTATAGGCGATTTACCATTACAGCGCCAAGCGGGGGACTGAGGCCCCCCCGAGTGGGCGGGGCCCCAGGCACCAAATAGGCTTAACGCCCCAGGTCCGACCAACATAATGGTATTATTAATTATTCCAATTATAAAAATTGTAAGCAGCCAGAGATTGGCGAACGATTGGCATTTGCCGGGAGCCGAGAGCCGGGACGCCGGACGCGGGACTCTGAACTCCGGACAGCTGGAAGCGTTTTAAAGGCGGACACACGAGGGATGTACGGGATGGAAAAATATCGGACCAACCAAAAGTTCAGCCCAATTACGTGCGATTTCCATGCCATATTTTTGTGTATGTGTACGTGTGTGGGCCATGCAAATCTTTTAATTGCCATGAAAACCTCATTGGGGGCCATTGGCATTAAAAATAAATACATCAGACCGTGTGCGTGGGCCGTGTGCCGTCGGTGGCGCGTTGAAAAGGAATAAAGAATTCAACTATAATGTATTGTTTGTCACCGTCCGCAGGTCTAGGAACTTCAAGGGGTCCCGGTAGTTACAGCCGTAATCCCATTAAATTCAATCGATGCTGCCGATGACTCCCTCAATATTTGCACAAAATGTGGAAATTTAAGGGAAATTAGCCGATTCGCAATTCAGGCATTATGCTGGCCTGGCCGCTGGTCGCTAATGACCGTGCAGTGCGCAGCCGAATTATAAACTCAATATATCCATTATCCATGGAGGCCGCGTTTTGATGGGGGCCAAAACAAAGCGGATTCCAGGCAGGTGGACTGCCTGGGCGTTTAGTGTGCGGTGGAGTTAGTGTGCAGCCCAAAGCCATGGAGCAGCCACTAATTGTTGCACCCGCTCCATGATTTTCCAGCATTTCCGCAACCACTGACGGCCACCGGAATCAGCAGCTTTAAGTCACCCGGCCAACGATGGCACAGACAGAGCTTATCCTTATTAGCATTATCAGTGGCACTGGCAGCAGGGAAAAAATGGAAAGTAATCGAGACAGCCGAAGTTGGGCCAAAACAAATTGAATTAAATGCGCAGGGTTCTGGGTTTGAGGGCATTAAATCTTGGCGAGGCAGTCAGACGGGTCCTTGCCCCACTCCCACTCTGCCTCCTAAGCCGGCAAACGATTTGTAAATGAACTCCTGCTCCGGGGGGGCTAAGGCGGTATCTCCGCCCGCGAACCGCCACGCGGCTTAAGATTTATTAACCTGCATCGATGGCAGCAGAAATAATCAAGTTCAGTCATCGCAATCAACTGAAATTGGAAAATTCCCAGCACAAGGATGCGAGGAAGGTAAAAGACTGCTGCCAGGCTGCTCGTCCTTCTCAAGTCCCATGGCCCCGGGGACTTATAATCTTTTGAAAAGTTTTCAGAAACATCTCATGTGCATAAGAGAAGGACATGGGGCAAGGGTAGGAAAAGTTTTATCCACTCGACTTTCTTCTAAGAAATTGACCAATTGGCTGACCACAGGCCGAGGCAAACAAATAATTATAAATTGCCCTGGCAAGGACATCAAAACGATTTAATCCCCAGAAGCACACACACACACACACACACGCAGGCTCCCTCCTTGGAGCTATTTAGGTGACTCGGCAAAGGATTACTCAAGTATCCTTCGCCGGACTGCAAATATTTGTAGTCTCTCCTCGACTTTTTCGATGGAATAAATTGTGTGATTGTTTATTTATAGGCAGAATGCTCATAATTTACTTATTAAAATGATTTTGAGTGATTTGGGTATTTAGGGAAATTAAAATTTCAACAGACCAAAAGTTTTAATAACCAGAACGGACGGACACGTGTGGGGGGCAGGAGAAGGAGAAGGGTTCTGTTCTTCGTCTTAAGCCAAGTGAACTGTTGGGAAATTTGCTTATCATTGCTTGACCAGTGCAAAAAATCTCTGGGATTTCAGGGGACTTAAGTAGGCTTCTCTGTGTGTGTGCGCCCTTTGGGGGTGTGTGTGCACACACGAAGGGATGTATTTTGGGGAAGAGTGACCGGAAATTAAGCAATAGTCTTAAGGAAATTGCCACAAGTTTTTCCTTCACTTCACGCCAGAAAACAAATTTCCATGTCCTTCTTAAGGGATCCGCATGCGCTCGAGTGTGTGTGTGAATTTTTATTTACACTTCAACTTAAGTCCTACTTAATTGCAAACTCTTTTTTACTAGAATTTTTAATGCGTGCATTTTAATTTATAATGCCTCCGACAGCTCTCCGTGCAGCAGCAGCCCCGGCAGCCTCTGCAGCATTCGGAGCGACTTAAGAACTTTCCCCAGGACACGTACGCACCCGCCTGAGCCTTTCGCTTGGCTGCCATCTCACACCTTTGGATCCCTGGGCATATCCCTGCCTTAGTCCCTGCGCTTTCCCTGCACTTCCTGCAGGCCCCTGCTGCACTCTCTCAAAAGAAAAAACAAACATATTAAGCAGGACAATAAAATGAAAATCGCTTTGCGTCTTGCCTCGGGTGGTTTTTTGGTCCTTTGCCCCCAGGACACGGGTACTCTAAGCTAGCTAACAATTGCCTTTGCCTGGCAGAATAATGAATACCTTGGAAATGAAAGATTAACTACACAAAAAGCGGAATCGTGGTAGCGATTGGAAACTGCTGGAGTAACCAAGTCGGCGGGCCAATTAGTTTGGATCGTTTGATATTCGCTAGAAGAGATTAGGTATTTCTGGGAAATCAAAGGAGGCATTCGAATTATTTTTAGAAATTTTGAGTTGTATTATATAACTTATAATTAGTTTGATCTTCAAATTCCTAGGTAGTCTGGTATGCTTACCAAAACATTTAAAGATAGTTTATATTCTGTTTAGACAATTAAAGCACTTCTTTGATAATAAATCAATGTTTGGGAAATGCATTGATTAATAGGCATAGATTTTGGGTTTTCAAAACAAAATAATATAAATCAAGGAGTTAATAATAAAGCTTTAAGTAAGTATCCCAAGTAATAATGCCTCTATAAAATATTTAAGATGTTATAAAGCTTGTACAATTAAATACAAAATAATGTTCTATAAAATTCCTACGTTTTTATATAATATCCTGCAAATTTAATAACATTTTCACACCATTTCCACACCATTTCCCTCTAGCTATTTCCTATCCCCCAAGGATTTCGATTGTTCGGTTGATTGTAAGTCAAGGGTCTTTCAGCTGCCTTTTGGACTGATCTCTTAGCCCCTGAGATTTCTCCTCGGAATCAAAAGTCAATGCTCTTGAGCAGTTCGAGTTCCACTTGTGCACATTGTGAATTTTCTGCACTTTGCATTCGAGTTGCCGCCCTGCGGATTCTTTTCCCTGGGCTCTGAGTCAGAGGCGTATTTCGAGATTTGAACTTTTTTTGTGCCGCCGTATTTGTATTCGTGTGTTTTTTTCTCGAATAGGGCTTTCGGGGGCTGGGAAAACATGTTGAAACTTTTAAGCGGATTATAATTAATGCCGCGAGGCATTTTCTTTCTTTTTACGAGTAACGTGGGCTGTTGAGCGCGTTTAGCGCCCTCTCACCGGCGAGCCAATCGAAGGCTGCCCAGTCGGTTATAGCCGGAAATCAGGGAATCCTTTGAATCGACTCCAGGCTCAACTCTCCTCCTCCTCCTCCTCCTTTGGGGGCAGCCGTAAATGTTAGTCAAAAATAATCCTAATGAAATAAGTATGGCCCGTAGCGGTAATTTATTTGAATCCTTTGCCCCGAAACCCCGTCCTCCAGGCCCCAACTCAGCTGCTAAATTGGCCTCGGCTTTGGCCTCTTGGGTTAGGCTCTGGAATTGTCTCAAGTCTTGTTTTTGTTGCGCAATAAATTCATTTTTTGTCCTTAGACATGTAAAACTATGCATGAGCCCAGGCCGTATGCTGGATGCAGGATGCTGGGTCTTGGACTTAATCCTTTTTGTTGTTTGCTTCATATGTTGATTTGGGACCGTCATCAGGTGAGTTTTCTTTTGCCAGCAAAAACGACACCGAGCAAACCTCAGACGGAACGGTACGAAAATCCTGGCAGGACACTCACACACAGCCGAGGGCAGGACTCCAGCCAGGACTCCAGTTAGTTTCAGGTTGTGAATGGATTTTCTTAAGTGGTTCTAAGCTTTGTCTGTGAAGCAAACCAGAAAACATGCTTATACATGCGGCCAAGTGGCTGCGGAGTTCAAGAGTCCGGCAGGAAGCCGAGGGGCGAGGGGCGGGCAGTGGCAAAAGGACTCTAGTGGCATTAGCAGGCTGCTCAAGGAGCTGCAGCACTTCATTAGTTTTGCGAATTTGCGGACCGGGACTGGGATTGGAACTGGAACTGGGGACCCTGAGACAATGGCCAACTGCGAGGTCAACGATAATTGAATGCACAGGGGGTTGTGGCCTCCACGCGGACAGGGACAAATCCTTACAAAAGGATTATGATGTGTACTTTTCGGCCAAATGACTCTCTCGAGCCAACAACGAGCAGAGCAAAGTTATGCAATCGAAGTGGCCAATGATAAATTGATGGCAGTCGGACTTAATCCGGCCCGAAGTCTCCAAGAAGTGAATAATTAAGGCCCAAAGAATGCTGAAGAAGCTTCTTAGGAGACCCAAAGAGCGATTCGCCGGCATCTCGGCGATGCAAATAAGCAGAAGTTTTTGTGAAACAGGATTAAAGTTATGAACTGCAGGGATAAGGCCATGCCAAGTGTGTGCACGCACACAAGGACAAGGCGCTCGCCACAAAAAGGATTTTCAATTTGTCAAATACCATCCAGTGCCGGGACAGAGACAGAGACAAGGACACTGCCTCGGCAGACACAAATAAGGGATTTAAATGTCGATAATGTCTGCAAACAAACGCAGCCGAGATACTGATGGGGGTTGGTGGCCAAAAATCAAGCTGAAACCAGTTGAACCAAACGTAATCGCAGCCGCAGCACAAAAAAGAAGGGACCACTGCATATGAGAGTGTATCTATACCCATAAATCTGCCCCAGACTGCATTTGTTTTAAACATTTCGAATGGCCACCAGGCCACCCACTCCGGCTGCCAGCAGACAAAGCCACACACGGAGCCAAGAGGGAAACTGGCACTGGAACTGGAACTGAGACTTGCAACTGCAACGGCAAAGGCAACCTTAATCACTTTAGTTATCAATATTACTTATTTACGTTGCTTCTACTTAGCGCTTAAGACGCTTTGACTGTGTGACTGAATTATAGGCATGTATACATAAATGCATGAATATGCCACAGCAGATGCAGAGGGGCGGCGCAGGGCACCGGCTAGCATTACGTTTAAATCTTCCTGCTTAAAGCCAAACAAAGTCTCAGTCTCTGTGAGGAGGCAGAGGCAGGGCGACGGCGGAGACGAAAGGAGCACAACATGCGATCTGTGCCATTGATTCAATTATGGCGGGCAAAAAGAACTCGGAGCAGGTCTGAGCCGAGGGGCCAAGAAGCCACCGCCAGGTGACGAATGGCGGATACCCAATGGCTTAGAAGGGAATCGTATTAAATTCCATGGAATTTATGTATATGAAAGTATATAAAATGTTAATTTTGAGAGGCTACAGTTCTGCAATTCAGTGAAATTTATTTAATTACAAGTTTGTATTGGAATAAAATCTTTGGTTTATACTTTAGTATATTTAAATTTGAATTTAACAAAGCCTATGCATCGTATTTATTTATTTTAAATACTGTGAAGCCCTCAGCTTGATTTACCTAAAATAAATGCATGAATAAGTAGTAAGCCTGGAAATTTTAAGGCTCTAATTCACATAACAATAAGAAAACCGAAGCCAAATAATATTAATTAATAATTATAAATACAACAAAAATAACTAGTACTACATCGAAAAAAGTAAATAAATATCTCCAGTATCTCTTCAATATCCCAACCCATTTCAAGCCACCACAACGAGTAAAATAAGTATACGCCTAGTGGCTGTCAGTCTGATTTAAGCCAAGTCGCTCGAGAAACGAGGAAGTGGCAGCAGAGGCGCGGAGCAGCAAGGAGCAGGGCTGAACAAAGGCCATATATATCACTGTATTGATTAATATAATCCGCTTGAAGACGCTGCCAGCCACACGGCGAATTAAGTTACATTCAGCGGAAGAGCGGGATGAAATACCTCCTCCGCTTTCGGAGCGGTCCGCACCCCGGCTCAACCACCTGCCACAGTTTTAAGTACAAGTTAATGGTGCTTATGCATATTACCCTTCAGCCTTCAGCCCTCAGCCACCCTTCCTGCGCTTATTAATACCCGCAACTGATTTTTCTCCTCTGTCCCGCTTATTTTCCTTCCCGGCTCAAGTATTTTAAATCGATCCAATGGCAAAAGCGTCTTTTGTATTTGCTGCCTCTGCGAATGCGCGCCTGCTTAATCCGCTGCCAATGAACTGCGAACTGCGAGCTGGGAGCTGGGAGCCGGGAGCCGGGAGCCGAGGGAGCTGAAGGAGCTGCCAGATGAGCGGCTTTACAATGGCAGCGGAAGCGGGGGGCATTGGGTTTATTAGTGGCCCACAGAAGACGGCGACGACGACGACGACGATGTCCTACTCAGGAGGCAGAAAGGATGTCGACGCTGTCGCCATATCGCATTGGTATTTTGGCATTTGGGCTTTGTCTGCCCGAGGCAGCGGGCGCGGCAGGAGCAGGGGCTGCCCTCCGAGGAGGATGAAATTTGATCCGGCTGCGGTGAGCGCGTAGCATTGTATTTGCATTAAGCGTAACCTCGAAGTTGGGCGGAGATGAGGAAGGGTGCGAGACGTCGATACGCGAGGCTGGCAAGGAGCTTAATTTGAAGGGGATTTACGCAGTGCCATTATAAGTCCCAGTGCCAGCTCCTCCGCCGCTCCCCCGAGGAGGGACGGAACGGGACAGCGGCCTTTGTTGGATTCCATGCAGAGATCTCTGAGCCCCTGCCCGGGATTAGGTTAAATTTCTCAACAGATTTCTTCGCTAGTTGCGGATTAAGTGCTGCCGGATGAGGAGTCGGTGTGGGATCGTTGGGATCCCCTAAGCCCTGGCCACAAAAGCCAAACCGCAAACACACCAGCACACACACGCCGACTTTCGGACTCTCGGACTGACGGCTGCCAGCTTAGGTCCAGTCGGCAGTCGGCAGTCCCGGAAATAAAGCCAAGTCACCCCGGTGCTCCAACTTAAAATCTTAAACATTTATCCGCGCGTATTACGTGGCAACTCTGGCTAATTGCCACAAACACAAGCAGCGCGCACATCCACCGGTCTCCTCCTCCATTGTTCCCTTAACCCACTCGCTGTCGCTGTGGTGTGGTGTCTCGGCTAACTACTCTCCGGTTCCTGTTGCTCTCAGCCGGCAACACAAACTAAACCAGGCGAAACAGCAACAGCAACACAAGCAACACAGCCACGGCGACAGTGGCAACACCATCTGCGGCATTCAATTTAAGGGGATTAACTGCTAATTTTTTGCGATTCCGTCCCAATGCCAGCGGTATTTGAGTTGGCATTTTTTTCCACCACACACACGGGTGAGTATGTTGTATGCATGAGCACTCGAATGTGGGAGCAATGCCGAGGGGCTTTTACAGTTAAGTCTTTGGGGATCCAGAGGCAGCAGCACATGACACCCAACCAACCGCCTGTGGAGCCAGGGCATCCGTAAAAAATGCAGTTAGCCAAGTTAAAGGGTTCGGGGTGGCCCGACTATGAATACCGAATCAGATAATCAAATTAGTCAAAAGTTGGAATAATCCCTGAGTGCTGTGGGGCCGCACTCCCCAGGCCTTGTGGCAGAAGGGATGAAGCGAGCGAGTTGGTTTTTAATCCGAGGCGGAATTCGCTTTTTAGGCGTAATGAGCGAAATCACGCTACCTAATCACCAGCGAGCACGCTCGAGGAGTCACTCGGGGTTACATAATCCGATATGACAGAGTACTCTGGATACTAAGGGTTGGGTAATTAGATGCCTCAAAGGGTATTGTTAAAAGCGAATCGGGCTGCTTAATCGCAGATGGAAAATTGGCATGGGAAAAGCTCTAGCTGAGGGCTTAGGGAGAAACGTGTTTCCATCTTATGCTCTGATATGTAAACAGTTGGGATCAAGGATTTAAAGATCTGAATCAAAGCGAGACGTTGCTGGGTTACGCTCTTTAAAGGCCAAGGATAACATCTGGTTGTTGGTCAAATGTGGGATTGAAGTACTTAACTGCAGTCTAATTAACTAATTGCTTGGGAAAATGAATTAAAGCCCTATAAGATACTGGGCTCTTAAGTAGGAACTTTTCATATCTGATTCTTATCTTATTCTGAATCTATTCTGATCAGTTGTTTGGGGTTTATTAACTATCTCTCTTTGAAGGTGCTATACTATCCCTACTAGACCGATATTTCTTCTCATAAACAACCCAATAATCAGCTAAAAAACGGGCTGAGACGCTGTTTGCTTAGAGCCACACTGTTATTCGAAGGCGACTAGTACCCTCCTCATACACTCGTACTTGGCTGATCCCGTCTAGACCCCCGGCTCACTGCTCCCCCGTTTTCACTTATCCTTCTCCCTTAGCCTTTATTTTATTTCCACAGCCTCGCCTCCTTCTTGCTGGTGGCTGCCCTGGGTTTTTTGTGGGCGGTTGGGTTGGAGCGTGGCTTAGGTCAGTGGGCGGCCTGGGTGGTGGCTAGCTGAGGACCTGCTTCCCTCGGGCTCTGGGGATGAGCTCTGCCCGACGGCTCAGTTCGGTTTAAGTGCCAAAGCGCGCCGTGCATTGTTGTTGCTGTTGGCAGCTCTCTCTGCCAGCTTTGTGTCTGTGTCTGCGACTGTGTGTGTGCTGGTGAGCTGGTGTCTGCCACTGTTGTTGAAGGGGGGGGACAACAAAAAACAACAGCAACACCAACGCAGCACAGAATCTAGTGAACTTCATAGGGATTAGCCTGCACGAAAGCAACAGATTTAAAAGCTTTCGCTCTGCTTTTTAAGTTCATTTGAGCGCTTTGTGTGTGCTGCTGGCTGGCTGGTTGTGTGTGCAACGCAACCTTTGTTGACAAATGCGACTTGACAGTGGTGTGGCAAATCTGGTCTGCAGACTCTAAGCACGCACACACAGCTGTCGGTGTTCAAGGAGGTTCTCAATGGCGGCACTGAGGGATCGGGATCCATTGTGTGCAAGTGTCCTCGCCACATATACTTTCACTTCCTGCCGTCAAAAGGGTCACTCACTCACTCACTCACTCAGTAACTCAGGGTTCACAGTTGGCACTCGGCACAGATTCGGATTCACACACACACACACTCAATCAAGCTGGCTTAGGCCGCACTCCTGCTGCTGCCACTCATAATCCATCGCCTCAAACATAATCCCATTGCTGCTGGCCATCAAACATAAACAATAAACAACAACAAGTACGAGCGGGAGCCGCGAAGTGTAGCTGCGAGTGTAACCGGCGCGAACCGAGTGGCGGAGAGCACGGAAAGAGCGCAGAGTACCAACCTTCTTCCAGCATGTTTGGAAAGATACTGAACTGCAAACGAAGCCCGGAGAGTCGAGAGCTGGCCCCCATGCGAAGGCATGGCACGCACACAGCGGCAGGCGGACTGGGCACACAGATACGCGCACGGCAGAGCCGCAGACACGGATACACGCACACAAACGGATAGCAACATGTGGCTCTCTCTCGCCTCTCTCTCTCCGGCTCACACACACTCACTCGCACACCCCTCTCGCGCTCTCTGGCTGGCCCCGCATTACGCTTATCAAAGTATATCTCTGGGATTATACGAAATGAATGGAATTAAGGATTAATTTCCAAGGGATGTCATTTCGTTTTGGGATAATGCCCTGGCTGTAGCTGTGGCTGTCCCCCTCCCTGGGAGTGTGTGTGTGTGTGTTTGTATCTGGGTGTTGGTGTTGGCAGCAGCTTAAGCTATAATGGATTCGGGTTCACAGTTTCCGTCGCAGAACGCTGAACAGTGGAACTCTGGAGCTGTGTCGCAGGCGATGCGAAGGTTTTAGTTATAAAAATACACCGGAGTTTATAATGCCAAAGCGGGTTATAGAGCAGTGGCGTGCCGGGCTGAATAAAAAATGGATAACCCCTGGGATGCGAGGACCAAAAAGGGGGCAGAAGTGGATTAGACTTTCTTGCTTCGGAATGAAATAATGTTTTCAATCGGAAAGAGTTTTTTCCTTGTCTGGATTGAAAATATTGTAGTATTTAGTTTTGAATTTCTTATTTCCCATATTATAATTATAAATATTTTAAAGGTTTTGTATAAAAAAAGAACTAAATGATCATAAAAAGAATTAGAAAGACTAATAATAGAAAATAGTTAAAATAGAAGATCACTTTCGAAATAATCTCCAGTGAAGAACTTTATAAACTACACATCAGAAATGTAAGTTATATTATACACTCGAAATATAAATCAATCTTTAAAAAGAAGAATTATAATTCCTAATTTAAATGATTTTGAAAATATTAGAAAAATCAACATGAATATACATTATCAAAGAAAATCTCTTTTAGAAAATGAACTGTTGTCTCGACTAATAAAAATATCGTTACTTTGAATCAACTTGCGAAATATAACATTTTTTAACTATAATCTTGGAGAAATTAAAAGCATTCCTTTATACATATATAATTATATATTATTATTAATTATATATATAAAATTGTAAAATTATAATCGAATCGCAATAATTAAATAACCGATAGATAAAATACCAAATCATCTAAAGAAGATCATCAATAATTTTACTTTTTGATAATTACTTCCTCTTTTTGCGTACCCCCTTGGTACTCCCATGGCCCGAGAGCGACGCCGCTGTTCATTATAATGCCAAGCGATCCATAAAACGAAGAGTTAAATCCGAAATAATAATCCCGCACGAAATTAAATCCCTCGCCCACACGGCCACCAAAAGCAAACGCAAACGCAAAATCCCTGGCCCCCACGGCCCTCCGGCGCACCCCCTCTGTAACCTCCGCCCCCTGCTCGGAAACCCCCCTTCCAAGCCGCCACTGTTTGCATGGAAAAAAGTTAATCTCCCAACAGCAGCAGCGGCAGCGGCGGCGGCGACGGTGGCGGCAGCAGCAGCCGTCGCCATCGACTCATCCGCAAACCGAGACTCGCAGCAGGGCCGTCGGCAGGAAGGGGGTGGTGGTGACACAGGGGGCGGGCTGTCACTGTGCGTCGCTGCTGGGTCTGTGTGCTTGTGTTTGTGTGTGTGGTCCCCGTGCTCCTTTGCTCCCTTCGTCCCCCCGAAAAACTCCAACTCATGGCATGCTTTTGGGCCTTTTTCGGTTGCAGTTGGCAGCGACGTCGACGCGGGCAGCTTTAGCTCTGCCGGTTTAAGGATTAACACGGACACACTCGCACACTCACACACACACAGACTCAGGCTCGGCCAGAGAGCGAGGGGGAGAGAGCGGTCGGCCACCAATACACGGACAATATAAAGCACACGCAATGCCCAGAGCACAAAATCGTTGGGATTAATGCGGGATCTACTTTATTGCGAAAATATGCTCGACCCAACGGGAGAAGGGGGTGGTGGGGAGCGAAGAGGGGGTAGGGAGCGGAGGAGGTGGTGCGATTTGGTGTGTGTGTGTGTGTGCCCGTTGGTGTTCGCTGGGGCGTTTTGGGTGTTTGGATGCGTTGCGGCATCGCCTGGGCATCGCATGGATTGTCAGTGACTTAAACGAATTGGGATTACGTTGCGTATGATTCATATGGAGGCTAAAACAACAAAGCACCAGACAGCCACTGGCTTTAAACAACAGCAGCAACAACAACAACAACAACATCAGCAGCAGCAGCAACAATGCAAAATGCGCACGTACCATATATCTATGTATTTACGCACATATGTATGTACATATGAATGTATCGCCGAACTTATAGGCAGCATTGGCCGGGCATTCGAACGGATTACAGGCCCATTCCCCAAACCCATCCCCAGACCCAGACCCATCTCCATCCACGGGCACCTCCTCCCCCTCCTGCTCCTGCTCCGAATCGCTGGCGGAGCACAAATTGAAAATGGACAATCGCCTGCCCGCCCGACTGCCAGTCTGCCAATATGCCAGCGCCCTGGATAATCCCCTGCGCGATCAATAAAGCCCACCAGCACACCGAGAGAAAATTTACTAAGTCGAAAAATAAGTTCAAGAAAAGAAGAGCACAGAGACAAAAATATATAAAAGAAAGTTTGGGATATTTGTTATGAAAAGGAAATTAATTTGAACTTATAGTAAAATAAAAATATATAATTTTGAACTTTTACTTCTTTAAGGTTTTAAAATATAAATTGAATTTATGTTTTTAACATTACCAGTAGTAAATTACTTTAAATTAATTTATAAAATATCTTGGGTAGTGATCAAGTGTAACGAAAAGTAATATATTTTTTCAGGTATATCAATAAAATATAGTGAATTTAGGTAAAAGATAGATAGATCTATAAATGATAGATAGATGGGTTTAATATGTAGCCTAAATAAAATAATTATCCTCTGTCCCACTAAATTTGTAAATTATTTTTTTATTATTTTGTCTGTTGTTGTTTTTTCTTATTTATTTCATAAAATGTCACCCTATAGTTCTGATTTTTAGTCTTGTAAAATTTAAATTAAATTAAATTCGATTTAATAATAAAAAAACTTAAACAAGATACCCAAAGATCAGCTCCCAACTCTTTCTCCCAGTGCTTGCTTATCCCTGAATGCTGTTTGCTCATCGAGAGGCAACTCTACTTTTAGTGATTCAAGGTTATTCACATCTCCCGCAAATCCGGGCATTACCTTTTCTCGCAGTACATCGCCTGCAGCTCGGAAGCGGCGAGGTTTGCGAGTTTGTCTGCCGGCAGTTTGGCAGGATTGCCAGTCGTATTGGGATTAGCATCCCCAAAGACTCGGCTCGGCTCAGCTCGACTCGACTCGACTCGACTCGCTCCCAAAACTGGCAACTGTCTGGCCCGTCGTCTAACCCACCTGGCTCACACACACACACACCACAGATACGCAGACAATCCGCACACACACACACATACCGACACGGCAGGAGATGGCACAAGGACGCATTAGCTGGCGGCCTAATCCCGACGTCGTTGCCATTGCCAAAGCACTTCAAACGCAAGGGCAGGAACAGGAACAAAAACAAAAGCTTAAGGAGGCACAAGAAGCAGTGGCAGGAGACCCAGGAGCCAGAGACCCAGAGTCAGGGCAACTGGAAACGTGAAACTTCTCTTCATTTGTGTCTGATGGGATTAGAGCTAAAGCCAGATAAAGGGATAAGGGATTCCCAAATAATGTCGTGCCCTCTCAGCTGAAACTCGAAAGTTTTTGGCGCCAAATTCGCATGCAAAGCAGGCGGCAGACAGAGGGAGAGGGCACTTCGAGAGAGGGAGAGACCAGGAGCTACCCCTTTTCGGGGCTGAATATTCACCGGGTTCAGGAGGCTTAGGTCGAAGGATAAGTCGCAAACTTGATGCTTTCGCCTAATGTCCTTGGGTGGTTGCTCGTGCCCCCGGCTCCTTGTGCTGCTCCTTGATGATGATGATTTTGTTTTCGCTTGTGGATTATGAGGCGCCCAGTTGCATTCGCATTAGTTGCTCTCGCCCGGCGATTTTCCTAATTCCCCTAATACCCTTTATGTGTGTGAGTGTGTGCCACATAGTACACTGCCTCTGTGTGGAAATAGAGTTAAAGGGGAATATTGAATGTGGCAAGGAGCTGGGGAAAATTCAATATTAAGTGACAGGAAATAAACGGTTTAGCAGCAGCATTAATTGGCACGCTGGCATTTTGCTTGGGGTTTAATAAAATCGCAAAAGGATGCTTAAGAAAGTGTTGGTGTGTGTTGGTGTCTTGCTGTGTCCTTCCACCGGGAGCTTAAGGAGCAAATCCCAGCTGCAGATGCTCGGAGTCTTACAATATTCATAATCGAACCAGCCCAATGGCAGACCTGGCCGTCGTTGTCTAATTACAAGTGTGCTGCATAAGCCACTTGCGTATTAATAGATACGCACTCGGTATATTTCCTCGCACAAAAGCGCTCAAAGTTAATGCAAGTGATTTATAGTTGCAGTTCCTGCCACTGCCACTGCCACAGCCTCGGACGACTGTGTATGCATTTCTGTTTTGATAATCACACGGCGCACACACAGGGAGTATTTATTCGATTATAAACCAAAGCGCACAGAGAGAGCCTTAAGCCGCTCGATGCGAGCTCCGAGCTGGCTCCGGGGACGCTGCACGTTGCATGTTGCAACCACGTTGCAAGTGGGATGTAGGAAGTGGTGACGTTGGAAGTGGGCTTTCGGGCTCATCTTCTGTTGCGGCTGCTTCGGGAGTTCGATTTGTTCTTCCTGCCAACATTTAAATCCTTTAAATTTGTAGCGCTCTTTGTGAGAGGGATAAAGGGGCAAGCTGGAGAAAATGGAGGTGCCAGCCACCCAGTAAATATCTCCTTTGGTACACAGGGAAAATAATGGGTGCAAAACTTTAAAAAATGATAAGAAGGAATATTTTCAAGCATCAAAATATTTTAAAAATTTAATAATTATCACAATTATTTTGTGATTTGTGAAGAAACAAGTTTTGAATCAAATAAAACCTTCTATTCACACAATAAAACCCTCTTTCTTTTACCTTCAAAACTTTATATAATAAATCTAATCATTATCTTGATGTACGCTTACTGATCTCACTTTCAAAATAATACCCCTTTTAGCCCCCTAAACCTTCCAGTGCACTCGATGATGGTGGCTTAACTCAATCAGCATCACCTGCAGCACCTGCCTTCGGCTCCTGGCTATGTCCTGGCCATATATATTTGCATGTGTGCCACTGCGTGTTGGCGTGTGTTAGTGTGGCTGGTTGGCAACAACCGGCTTTTATTCCGTTGTTGCTGTTGCTGTTGCTGCTGCTGCTGTTGGCCCGGCCAATCCCTTTTTGCTTATAATTCGGAAATGTTGCCTCCTGTTGCTTTTGGCATTTATTCGAATTTGTATCTCAATCTGAGGCTGTATCTGTATAGCTGTATCCGCATCTGCATCTATGCCCCGTCGCCGGCACATATGCTGGGATTGGGCTGCGAGTGGGGACTGGGATCGGGGATGTGGGTTTTGGAACCGGCTTAGGTGGCATCCGGTGAGTGGTATCATTCAGCTCCGCACTGGCCACTGTGCATAACGCTTAACACTTAAGCTGCTGCCGCTCAGCCGCCCACCTGCCCACCTGCCCGCCTGGCCGCCTGTTCACCTGCTCTTTTGCCCCATCGAATCCATTGGCCCAGGACTTAGCCGGGGACTCCTCTCACAGGTGAGTCGCCAGCCAGTTCCCAGTACTGGCCCTGCTTTGAGTATCTCTTATCCTGCAGCAGGAGCTGTGCAATGCTTTTGTGTCGCTTGATTACCAGTAGCACAGCACACTCCACTCTCCACGGCAAGTTACTGCCCCCCACTTGGCCGACACTTGTGCGTCCATCATAGCTTATCGGGGCGTTCTTTGGACCCGGCTGGCGGAGCTCCTGGTTCGGGGAACCATCTCATTATACAATCCCGGCGCAATGACATCTGCATAATAGCCGATCGAACGGGTGCCCATTTTTTGAATCCTTGAGCGCGTGCTTATGTCCACAGAGTCTGCATTCGCCTGCATTCATGGCTGCCGCTGCTGGCTTATGACACATGCGGATGCGGATGCAAACGCCGCTGTTGCTCCACTTTCGGCGGCGCACAACAATGATTCAATAGCAGCAGCGGGGTCAGGTCAAGTGGGCGGAGGGTGTAGGATGGTCAGAGGGCGGTGGGTGGTTGTCTCGCTGCCCGAACGCGTTGATCCACAAACGTGTCGTTAACTAAGGCGCAGTGATTTTCAATTGCAGAGCGCGACGCCAGAGTGTGTGTGTGTGTGTGCATAGGCTTATAGGTGCCAACAGTGTGGCATCTGCAGGACATTGTGGGGGGGCGGGGAGACCGGCCAGCATATTGACAAGTGCAGCCGGCTGGGGATTTATTAAGGCTAACGTATGAAAATGTTGCATACTAAACTCTGCATAAATCGAAACGCAGCGCCAGAGAGACAAAATCGCAAAAGCAAAAGCAGGCACATAAAAATAGCCCCAAAAATCGGAAACCCACCCACTCCGAAAAAAGAGATGGACATCGTAGGGGGGATCCAGGGGCAGGATAAATATCGTGTTGCGTCGCTGAGCAGCTTAGGCGCAATAAACACGCACACACAGCACACACCCTGGGTGTGCGCAGTGGGCACACAACAAAACGCAAACGAAACAAAACAGATTTACATATGGAGCTCACACACAGCTGTTCGAAATGGCAATGTTAAATGACAATAATAACAACAGCAGCAGCAGCAACAACAGACACCAAATGATGGCAGCAATAAGCAAACCAAACTGCACTGAGCCCCATCGTTGGATTCTGCATCCGTCGGATCCCCCTGCCATCCGTCCACGTTTTGTTGTGCAAATCCTCAAAATATGCAACAAAGCACATTACATAGATACACGCACACACAGCACACGCACAAAAGCGGAGCGAGACATTCACAAATTCACAACGAAATTCAAATCAAATCCCCTTTAGGCAATGGCCATGTCAGTAGGTGATAGTGTGTGTCATTAGAGCCGTATTTTCGGCAATGTGTCGCATCCTCGCAAGGATGGCTCAAGGTATTAATGGTGCACCTGAAATATTAACAGTGATATTTATCGCTCAAGTCAATTGTTTCGCACGAAATACTTTGCGCCACAAATTGGGCCTGTGACACTGACGCCAAGTCGCCGGATCCGGATGCCACAACCTGTTGCACACACACACATATAAAAGCAGACAGATTGCGTATACGCAGGGGCTGCCCGAGAGCTGAGCCGAGAGCCAGACTGAAGCCAGGACAAACAGAAGCGAAGCACGCTTTCCGGGATGCAGCCCAAGCCCCGCAAATGACTCCACAAGTGTGTGTTCACTTAACACCCACCCACATCTACCCACTCACGCCCACACACACCTCATACCTCCCCCCAGCACCACCACCCACTTTCTAACCAGAAGCGGCGAATGTTTGTTTGCACACACCGACGAGGGGCCATAGAAACAGAAACAGAAACAGACTGGGATACACGCATCCGTACACAGAATAAACGTTATGAATGCTTCATATGCTTAATCCAGGGGATTTCGATGCATATACGAGTGTTGTGTGCTCGTAGCTGTGGCTGTTTCCGTATCTGTATCTGTATCTGTAGCTGTGGCTGTGGCTGTATCTCTATCTGTGACTGAATGGAGTGAAGGAAGTTCCCTTGTGCTCGAACCGATATTGTTGGTATGCAAAAGGCTTCACAGTTTCCATTTATATCCGGCAGATACACTCGCACTCGCACTCGCACCCGATGGATGCATCCGCACAGGTTTACTTCTGGCCATGGCTAAACTATTGATGAACCAAACAAGATTACCATGGCCATAGCTCAAGGAATGCTGTGTGTGTGTTCTGTGAGTATCTTTGGGATACGTGCTTAATGCCTTGTGAGCAAATCAAATGAACTTTTCATGGATTAAGCCGGCTCCGTTGAGGCAAAAGGAAATGCCTCGGCCATTTCCATTTCCATTTGCCATCCAGCTGCTGCTGGCCTGATTAAAGTTGTGTCTTTAAAGCCTGTTCCCAGATGTTATTTCCCCTTCCTTTTAGTTTCTCTCTCACTCTCAAACGCTGCGGATTATGAATAATAGTGAATTTCATTATTTATGGCGCCTACTCCTACTCTTTGTAATTACGGTTTCACAATAATTGTAATTTTAAATCAATGCGGCACTCGTAATCCCCGCTGCTCTAAGCAAATTATTAGCCGCGAAAAAATTTATAAAATTAATAATGACACACTTAAAATAATCCCAAGTGAATCACGACATTTGATTGTATCTTATCTGCGCAGTCACTGTGATTCCCATGTATACATTACGGTTCCATATCTAACCATAATCTACTTATAATCACCAATGGAAGTCCAGATAATGGAACAAGGCAAGCCATTGTGCCAAACGAGGGGAGAAAATAGTGTGCCTTAAATAAATGTTACTAATAATAAACTACTATAAAGTTTAAATTTCTTCTTGCACAATTTCAAATGTTAAATTGTGGGCTCTATTTTGCACTAAATTAATTGAAAACTAAAGCTTCCATTACTCACGATTCACTTTGCTGACATCGAACTCCCGTCGCGAGTCCAAGGCCGGATGGCTGAGCAACTTCTCCGCCTGCTGCTGGGCCTGCTGGACGCCCACGGCCATGCCCAGGGCGGCAGGTGGCAGGCAGGAGATGCTGCCACGCTCCACGCGCTCCTCCCGCTCCCGCTCGCGCTCCCTCTCCCGGTCGCGGTCGCTCTTGGGCGTGGCATTCTGACTAGATGAGGCCGTCGAGGAGGACAGCGCCTGGCCCTCGGAGTTGTGCGTGGGGTGCGAGGAGGGCGGTGTCCCTTCGTTGGACCTTCGGCCAGTCACCTCTCCCCCGAGTCCTACTCCTGCTCCTCCTCCGGATCCCTGCTGCGCCTGCTGCTGGTGATGGTGGAGCTGCTGCTGCTGTTGCTGCTGCTGCTGGTGGAGATGCTGCTGCTGTTGCATCTGCAGCTGGGTGAGCTTCTCCTGCACGCCCTGCAGCGAGGAGCGCCGGTGCTGATCCTCACCACCAGCCACTCCAACGCTGTGGGGCGGGGACAGCGAGTGCTCCTTCTTGACGGCCAAGTCCGCCAGGCTGGCCGAGGCGGAGGAGGCCACGGGCGACTTGGCATTGGCGGCGGCCACAACGGCGGCCGCGTTGGCAGCTCTGGTTAAGGCCAAGGCCTGACTCTGCAAGAAAAAGAGGAGAAGAGAAGACACAATGAGTTACTAAGGCCAGATTTCCCATTTGTCGCTTGTTTGCCCGGCTAAATGATCGCCGTCGATATCGGGTGAAATTTCCACTCCACTCCACTCCACGCCATTCGAAATAGAAATAGAAAACAACCCAAATTCGCTTTATTGATTAAGTCAACAATGGCCATGAGAATCGTCTCAGCCCTGACAGGCGTTGATTTCTATTGATTTGTGGAGCTGCGGGGCCCTCGACGCCAAGCGGCAGTGTTTGCTTTCTATAATTTAGCAAGTAATTTGCTGCACAAATCGTGGCGAATCACGAAATTGTCTTTAATGATGCAGAGATCTCCGCCGACTGGAGATCGTTGTCGAAGCGTAACTAAATTAATGTGGCTCTCGTCTCCAGTCCATTAAAGAGCAGAAAGCTCCGTCACAAAGCTACACACACACGCAGTCGTGGGCCAGGTCCCACTCCTATTCCCACCCGGCGTCCGAGGCGGAGACGGAGACGGAGACCAAGCCCCCACAAAGCGGCAATTGATGACGACGGACCCAGCGGCGGAGAGTCGGCGGGGCCAAAAGCGAAATCAGCCATGGCACTGAGTCCATGAGAAGCTCTGACCGACTTCCGAGCTGGGCAGCTCCATTGATTGTCTCACTTACTGGCGCTTAATTATTTATCAAAGGGGTTAACTTGTGTTTATATAAGTGATTCCTAAGCGAATGAGGTCTTAAATATATCTAAGAAGCTGGTTAGATTGATCCAAAGGCAGAAAAGACTCCAAAGAACTCTAGATTTTGACCATAAAATCTTAAAGAAATAAACCCTTTGAACTAGCTCCTTCGGGAATCAATCTTTCGCTACCTTAGTTTCCCACTATCCAGATCCCAGATCGAGACCCATAATTATAGCGTCTCGCTGTGGCTACCGTTTTTACAGTTTATGCTGGCTGAGCACGCATGGAATTCCGTGCCGCTTCTAAGGCAGCGGGATTCCTGATGCCCGATTTCTGACTCCTGACCGCCGCCGCTTTTTTCCCGTTGCCCCTGCGTGCGGATTGGCAAAAAATTATGGCATTGGCATTCGATCGGTATTGGCTTTTTGGCGCTGATCGTGCGGATAAACTTAAAGCGAGATTTTGATCCCATTTGGGTCCAGGTTTCAGGTCCCAGATCCAGGTCCAGGTTGCGATCCTCGCCCCTGGCTAGTTTGTCAAAGGACATAAAAACAGCAGCCGCAGAAGCGCACCAGAAGATCCTTCTTCTTTTTGAAAACATGTTCAGAAACTTAATAAGGGCTTCCAGAATGGGAATCTCTGCAGCTCCAGAGATCGGTAGCTCGGTAGCTGTGGCAGCGGCGTCTCTGCTTTCCACAGTAGCCGCATCGAGTTAGCGATCAGCGACAAGCAGCAATCGATCTTGTGTTATAATCATCGCCGGCTCCCCACCTCTTCCTCTTGGCCATCAGCGGCGATTTAGGCCCGCAAAAATTCATTTACGCTTTAATCAATTTCATTCACTATGCCACAGGAGGGGCAAAGAGGAGGTGCACTGCGGAAAACTGATTTACTCAAGGAAAATATATCAATACAAATATAAGAATTACTAAAAGATGCTTAAGAAATTTCAGGAATGTCGTTCAAACAAAAATTCTTATAGGTTTGTATTTTGATAGCTTCTTTACTTGATTATTTCTTCTTCAGATATTTCTCCCTGTGCACAGGATGACGGCTGAATGGTTGGGTACCCGCAGACAGAGGAAACTTGGCCTTAGGCCTGCCAGCCGACAATTTTAGCTTACATTGATCTCGCCTTGTCCCAGCTCCCCAGCTTCTCCGCCGTCGCCATCGTCGTGGCTTCTGTTCCTGGCCACATGTCAAGAAATTGACGAAAATTCGATCAAAATTTTAATTGATCGCCCTGCAGTGATTTGGGTTCCCGAAAAATTGATCTACCCTTCGCCGCCGCCTCTTCGCGCTGGCACTTGGCGTAATTTTCGGTTGGGCACAGAGATCGACGACGGACGACCGACTCGTGTTGTGATTATGTTAATAGAGGTGCTCCCATATCCTCCCCAAGAGCAGGCCCTCTCCTCCTACCGATTCCTGTTTCCGCATCCCGCCCGAGGGGGAGGACGGCGCTCGCCTCTCTCTCCGTCTGTCTCTGTGCCGGAAACTGAAATGCCAGCGGGCACAAATTGCGAAATAATCAAACAGTTCAAGGGCTGCCACCAAATGTCTGGCATTAAGGCTGATCGCAGGAATGCCAGTAGTCCTCCTGATCCTCTAGAAAGAGTTGAAGCCCTGAATGAGTCATCATCGTGAAGGGGGTTGGGTCTCATCAGCGATTCTTTAGGGACGAAGAATAGCATCTATTACTTTTACCTCTTAAGTCTTCTACAGTATGAGCTACTATCTGTAATCTTGAGATACAAGAAGAGCGAAGAAGAATCCCAAATTAATCCCTTCCCGAGGCTTTGCATATTAATAGCCATCCCGGGGACATTAATCAATCCCCGATCGCTCCTGATCTCCCAGCCGATCATCCTCGCTGAATGCTACCAATCAAGGTGAACACTCCCAACCCCTTGCAGACCCTCAAACTGAACATTTTAATATTAACCTGTCAAAGGCCATAATTGACAACGATTAACTTTGTCTTTTGTCTCGCGAAAATTTACATTTTTATGGTTCAATAAAATAAATCAAAGTGGGGGAAAAAACCCGAATGCGATAAGGCAGAGAGGCAGAAGCGAAAAGATGCTCGGGGAGCACAGTGGCAGCGAAAAGTAATTGCAGCACATAATAATCTCGCATTTAATAATCCTCATTAAAGCGCAAAATCACGTCGGTCCGCCGATGAGGAACGAGAACGGAGAACCGCAGACCATGGACTTGGGCCGCGCCGATGGACAGTTTACACTAACAAATATCACCAGCACCTTGGCGCGCGGGGATCACTCTCGGATCTGGACAAAATTAGAGGCCCAGCATTGGACGTGTTCTTTTTTACCCTCTCGAAATTCCAGAACAAGCACCGGGAGCTTCTGTTTCAGTCCCAAAAATATGCACGAGTCCACCAAAAAAAACAATGAGAAGAAGGAAAGGGGAGGATCGGAGGTTTGGAGGTTCGGAGCTTCGAAGGATTGGAGTATCGAAGATCGAAGATCGGGAGGCGATGCGCATCAATCGATGATATGATGAGCTGACGTTTCGGGTTGACGTTTGCTTGTCGTCAATACGTCGCCTAATAACACGTCGCAACAGGTAGTCCCCGGCCATCAAGCGGACGGACAGACGGGATGGATTCTGATTGCGACACAGATACAGATGCATCTGTATCCCGATACAGATACATCGGGGGCCCCCAGAAAGGAGTCTCTCTCTCTCTGTCTCTCTTTTCGGGGGCCTGATGGAATTTCATCAATTGCATGAAAAATATGAAATTAGTTTGGGACCAAGCAACCCAGGGACCGACCAAAAAGCTACCGTCCTGGGCTGGCTACTGGCTACTGGATTTTTAATGTGTTTTAATCATCGACAGCAGCAGCAGGCACTGCTCCTTGGCTAAATGGTTTTTGCTGCTCTCTGATCCTGCGACTGATGTATGGCACATTCCACTCGGGCTATAAATCGTGGTTGCGCCTGGCACCATGGCGCTGTCTCCTGTCCTTGGCCAAATATCATTTGATTCTCTGCCAAGCATTAATTGTTTTTGCTGCGAGTGCTGCGTGATGGGAATCGCTGATGGGGCTGGGATTGCAGGGATCGCAGGGTTTGGGCTGTGGGTTCTGGTGAGAATGAGGTGAAATCGGTGGGAATTGGCAGTGCCTGCGGATAAGCTATCCCCACTGATCCCCCAGCTTGTCACAGGCCTTGTTTCGTGTCATGTTCCCTGTCAGTCTGCTTAGCCCTCAAGTGTTGATCAGTTGAGCAGATCTCGTTTCTGGGATCTTAATCGTTCACAGACTTGTCACACTCTAAGAAAAGAGGTATTTTTCTGCAAATTGAATCATTAGAAAAAAGACTAGCACTGGAAATAAATATTTACTAATTTACTAATGTTTTTTATTTCCCCAAAGTCATGTGGATTTATCTTAACCTTCTGGGCTTCCGTTTTCTTTCTCAGTGCTCGGCCACATTGACATTCCCCACATCCCCAGATTATGTCCAACTGGTCTGTCTTCTTTTTTGCTTATCGGGAGGAGTCTCCGAGTCTCCGAGACATTACCATTTCCATTGGCCGAGAATCTGGCTTTTTCTGGCCGCACGATTGGGTGTTTGCCAGCGTTTTTATGCTCTTTGCCTTGGCCGGGGCCCCTGTTATTAATTATCATCATCAGCGGGAGGCGATCAGCAGTCCGACTCTTCAGTTCTTCTCGCAATTCTCAGTTCGCATTTCTCATTTCGCGATTCGTGTTCGCGAAATTCCCTAGCGAGGGGCGAGCAGGAGAATGCGATCATTCGGAATTCGGCGCGTAGAAATATCATTTTCGTGATTTCGGTCCGCTTCGCATTTGCTTTTCGTAATTTGTATGAGATTTTTGGAATTTTCGCTGGCCTTTGCCATTTATGTACGCGTTTGTATGTCTTCTTGTGTCCTTAACGAAATTGTGATTAAGTGTTTCAATATCGAAGTGACGAAAGGCACAGAGAGGCAGCCAGAGGATGGCCAAAGGCTGGAGGACCAAGAGCGATGGCGAACATCGGCAACCTCGCGACGTGCAAAATAATTAAAAATCAGTGAACGTTCTGTCCAGTCCTCGTCCTCGTACCAGTCGTCGTTGTGTCAGTTCCAGTAGCAGTCCCAGTTCGAGTCCGAGTCCCAATCCCCGTCTCCATCGACGCCCGCATCGCGATCGCCTTCTGGCGAGTGCGAAAAAACGCCATTTAAAGATGCCACAAAGCCGCAGATAAGCAGAGACAAAATGCGGGAAAGGGACGGCCGCTGGGCACTCCGAGTTGGAGGCCAAAAACCTGTTCTCAAAATACGCCGGACACTGGTATGCGATCAGTTTGAGCGATAGCCAGATCCAGACTCGACTCGCGGAAGAATTTCTGGCCAAATTACGAGCAGCTACCCGGCTACGCAGCGACAGCGACATTTAATTATATTTCATTTCATTTTATTTTACTGCCACCGCTGCATCTTGGAGGGCTTTTTCGGTAATGCTCGCTGCACTCGACGCATTAATGATGACTTTGCCCTGAATTGCACAGGCCTACACTCAATAATAACAATAATCATAAAGGGGAGAAGCTGCGCAGAAGGCACAGGAGAAGGCGAAGGCGAAGGCCCAGGCAGAGGCAGAGGCAAATCGCCAATTGGCAATGGCAATGGCATGTCCAAAGACGAGAGGAGCAGGTCCCTGGCCATGTCCATGTCCCCATGCCTTGATTATGCGCGCGTTCCTTGCAGTTCCTCCCCTCGCCCAGTGTCCTCCCTGCAACGTCCTCATTATTTCTACTCGTCGGACATCAATTTGAGATCATTGCTACTGGTGCTACGGCCACTGGAGGAGAGCCCAGCTCTGGAGCCCAGCTAAAACTGGTACTGCCACTGGGGAGAAGGTGTCGAGTGCTTGAAATGTTTTAAATACAAAAATTAATAAAGCTCTCTCGTGCTTACAATGTGTGTTGGCATTTTCCATTCTTTCAATTACCTGCCCAGAGCATTCCCCCCTTCGAAGTTGGTAAATGGGAGAAGGGAGCTTGGAGCTGGAAGCAAATTATTAACTTATCACTTGATGCCCACTTAAAACGTTCGAGGGGGAGAAGTAAAAAGTAGGAGTCTGCTATTTATGGGCTTAAAATTGAAGGATCTAGAGAGAGAATCAAACAAGGGATTTAAAGGATTCCCTAAATATGAAAGATAGTTTCCCCTAAACCTGGATTAATTTGAATGTTATAATAAACGAAGACTTCTTAAAGTGAGAACACATATAGTTAGTTTATAAATGTAAAAATATATATTATATATATATTTACTTTGCATTAAATGCTTTAATCTATTTAATCCTAACATCATGTTCACCTTAAGCCTTGCCAGAACAAGTAATATATTAACTCGACATTCTTTCTCCCTGGCTAATCCTTTAAGTACTGCAAGAAATGCCTTAACTACCTGCCTGCTCAGAACATTAACATTTCCAATATCCCAAAGGTGGTGGTGGATAATTTGATAGTGTCGCTGGGCATCGATCGAGGCACAGCTGACGATTTCCCTGAAGGTTCCGAGGAACCAGGAACCGTTAACGGAAGAGTAAGTTGCAGTGACAACCCCGCATGCAAGGGAAGTCCGTGAGTATCCCTGTGTTTTTTTCGGGCGACATCCTGGCCTATGTAGGTGCCCTTGCCAATGCCAAATGCCGAGTGCCGAATGCCAAATTACAATTTCAAGTTCAACATGCCGGGGCGGAATAATTTCCTCGACGACAGCCCCTCCTACTTTTTGTCCTCTTTTCTCCTGTCCTGTCCCTGCGGCTGGAGAACTCGTTCAAGTGTGACTCTCTCTACTAACTGTTTCACATGATCCTTTGTCCCCTGGTTCCCATCCCCTGCGAGTCCGTGTTGCGCTTGAGGAATTCCCGGCTCGGCAAATTATTACCTACACACATGGCCCAGGCGACTGTGTGGGCTACTCCAATTATAAGTCAATTAAATAGGTTAAAAGTTAGAAATAAACAGGCAGAGAGGGGACACATTTTGTCACGGCCGAATGAGCGGCAGACAATTTACGACAGGAGCTTCCCAGGCAGAGGATCCTCTCTGATCCTGGACTACCTGGACTGCCCCAGAGAGCTCTAGCTCTTCCCTCCCTCCTGCTCTTATGCAATCGCCTGATATTTTATTACTATCAATCAATGAAAGATACGACGAAATGCCGAGATTCATGCAAATTCTAAACTGATTCTCGCGGACAATTGGCCCATTGATCAATCATTTAAGCGACGCGAAGCGAACCAAGAGCAAAGCAATCAAGTGATCTGTGAGCCTAATCGACACCGAAAGAAACCGATGCACACTGTCTGGTGGCCGGAGACCGGAGACTGGAGGAGGTAGTGTAACCATCAAGTGGCAGCAAACGATTTTAATTCAATCGCACCAATTAGGCCAGAGCCGCAGGCGCCCCCGAAATGGTTCCTATATGCGCTCAATTAACTCAAATATCTCTAGATGTAAATAATCGCACTGCGGCTTGACAATTTGCGTCACAGTTCTCTGGGAGATGGGAGATGGGAGATGGGGGCTCTGGGGTGATGAGCTGGAAGCCACTGTGGCCACTCTGGAGCCCAAGGAATGCTCGAAAGCAAAGTTCAACATTTCGTTCGTCTCGCTCACTAATCTGTCGGGGTCAATCGATGTTAAGTAGAATCACGAATACCAAATTAATTGATGCCGTTGATATGCGCAGCTCCCTTGTTTTTCTTAGTTTCCAGTGTGCAGTCCAGTCTCCAGAGTTCTCTTTGGCTCTCTCCCTGGCTGATGATCCATCCATCCATCTCCAGCGGCTGTTCCCGCCCTTCGATCGCCATCGGAGATGTGTGTCAATCTGTGAGCGCGGCACCCATACGCGACCACTTCTAGCGAGTGTCAAACGCGTAAATAATACTCGGTTCATGTTTTGAATTAATTTTAATTGAGATTCATTTGTAGGCAATCAGTTAGATTGTTCTCAGCGAGCTCTGCTAGGTCGGCGAATGCGCACGTTCCAAGTATCTGATGGATAGAGGCATGGGGCATGGTGAGATTTTCAGAGGATCAGGCTTAGCAGGCAGTGAGTATCCCCCAGATCTCTATCCTTATTTCCCCTGAATCACAGAACTCTAATCTTTTTAATTATTTTATTACCTTAGCCAAGGGCTTTTGAGCCCGAATTCCCATGCACAATTAAACCCTAATAACACCCCTAAACGCTCCCTTACTAAACGCTGTACTAAATGCCGTCTATCGCTCGATGGCTGTAATTAATAAGACACGCCAGCAATCATAATTGAAAACATGTCTCTTAGCGCCGAAAGCCTCGTAACAGCAACACGTTGCACATTGCTGAGGGGCACGGGGGCAGGGAAAAGTGGAATGGGTTGCTGTATCAAACAATCTTAAACTTAACAAGCCACAGAACACAACACACACACTCCCCCTACTTGCGGCAAACTGTCTTCCTCCTCCCGCCGCCATCCCATCGACGATTGTTTGACTTTGCAGCCGTGTTGCAAGCTGCAAACTGCACTCCAAGTGTGCGAGTGTGCGGCTGTGTGTGTGTGCGGTTGTGTCTATTAGCAAAGACAGCTAGGAAAATACCAGTTGCTGGCCTGCAGGTTGCCACTTGCCACTTGCTACTTGCCAGTTGCTGTGTTGCACGTGAGAGACGACGAGTCGAGGCGAGACGCGGCGCAGACGAGCGTAAGATAAACAATTGCCTCTCGGAAGGCAGAGCAGCGGCCACAGCAGCGGCCGGAACGTGCGGCCAGCCAAATGCAATTAAGCTAAAAATGTGAAAAATATCCCCCAGCAGCAGCAGCACTGCTCCCTGGATAGACACATCCTCCTCATGCTCCTCATACTCCTCCTCCGTGTGGCAGCCATGTCTGCGCCCAGAAATGGTAGCCCCTCTCGATAAATAAAAATGTAAATTATGCCTGCTCCTCCGCTCTGCCTCTAAATTGATAAAAGCTGCACGGCCGGGGCGGAGCTGCATCGGAAATGGTGGAGGTCGTACGGAATATAGAGTTTTAATTGGCGTTAGTGGATGGTCTGCGATAGAGAGTGGATTAATTGATGAGATAATTTGCGGCCAGAACGGAGGCAGAGAGTGGATATCGAAGTGAATGCTTGGATAACCAAAGATATTAGCATACTTCTTAATTAAGATCTTTTTACTTTCGTAAAATTATAAGTTACTTGATTACCAACTAAAAAATGTTGAATGGGAATCGAAATCCTTAAGCTGCATCATTATTTTCTTGAGATTTACGGATTATACGACCCTCAAGTAGTTTGTAAACCCAGAACTCCCTTCCAAGTGACTTGACTCTCTCTAAGATAATCCTAAGATGTTCTAGTCCCGCCAAAGAAGCTAAACAAAGGGACTTTTTCGAAAAGAGAACTAGACCCAGGAGCTACCCATTTCAATTGCACAATTTGGACAGCTGTGCGCGAGGGCAGCCGAGCGCAGGACCCTTCGCATCTTCGTCTCGATCGTCCTTCCTGTAACTGCAGTTGCGTCGGCGTTCGCTTTGACATTCGCTGGCCCAGTGCAAGTGCCACCTTGAGGGGTCCTGTAAGCGAGGGCTGAACAGGAAGCGGCCTGAATTTCGGGGTCCGGGGTCCGCTGATAGCCGAGAGCCCTACTTAGATAACAATTGCAGAAACTGCATTCGCAATGTAAGTGCAGCCAAGACAGCTGAGCGGTGCCACGCGGCGTGGAAAGGATGCCCCGGGCGCGGGTAGGAACAGGCCGGTATATGTGTCAAGGGCAGGCGCCAAGTCGTCAGGGATGAAGCGAAGCCAAGAAGAAGTACAAGTCGCAGTCCGTCGCCGTCCTACAGGAACCTACAGCTGTCGCAAGGTCTGCAGTCGGGGTCACACCCACCGGCCACAGGACGACAATCAGCAATAAAACAGGACCAGCGAAAGGGAATTGACTGAAAACCGCAAGCGAAATTGACCGGAAGCTCTTATTAATTTGCTATTAGCCATAGACAGACAGGAAGTTAACTTAATTTGCGTGGCTTTGGCCTAAACAGACTGGACACTGGACATGGAAAAAACCAGCGGCAGCAAAACAAAACGTTTTCTAAACAGGATGTGACGGGAGCCTGTGACTCTGCGGTGAAAACTTCAAACAACCGAGCCACGGACCTGTCCTGTCCAGTGGTTAAAAATGCAAGTGAGCTTTTACAGTTAGCGCTAACGAAGGCTGATTAGATCAGACAGGACAAAGGACATCCTTTGTGCCCCCCAATCGAGGTCAATTAAAATGTTTGCTCCCATTGCGTTAGGTCACTTTTGCGCCCCGCTTTCACTTTTTACAACAAACCCCTGGAAAGGGATGCGTCTGAACCCCAGACTTGAGATCGCACAGAAGCGATACAGCAAAAGAACAAAAGTCGTTAATGATAAGAGCCCAAATGACGTACGGCCCCTCTCTTCTCTGCTTCTCTGCTCTGTTCTCTGTTTTTTGCACACATGCCAAGGTTCACCTTGGGACTCGAGTCGGAGTGGAAGTGTTCCCGTTTTTATTGCCACATCGAGACAGGAAGCACTCGGCATCAACTCGCCGCACAATGGGGGAAGACCTCTCCATGCTCCAGACAGTTGCTGTTCCACAAATGAGGTGCGAGCTCTCGATGGCGAGATTATCATATCAGGGCACATATCGGATGCGGAGAGCACCCTCGTTTGCGTAGGAAACAGCAGTGTTGTCCTACTTCTGCGTGTCCTGCTCCAGGGACAGCGCCAGAGCCCAGCTCCAGAGCTCCTGTTCCTGCTGCAGCTCCTGAAAGTGAAACCCGAGGTCTGACAGGAAGCGTGTGCCAAATGTATTCCGTATTCTGGTTTTCTTAAGCAGCACGTGCTGTGAGCCAGGATATGAAAGGAGGACAACACCCCTCAGAGGCTGTGGCCAGAGGTATAAATTGTGTAAACGGATGGTAAAGGAACTACTTAAAAATGAAGCAAGCTCAAGAACTAGAAATCAGTAAAAGCAACAACATAATTTTAGTTAACAATCTAAGAACTTACTTACTTAAGTCCAAAAAAAATCCTGCCTAAGCTGCAATTAAAAATTGTTAAATATAAGATTCAGGTGTGCTTCTGGCTCTTAGTTTTATATTTTTCACAACTCCACTTTATTATCTTTCCAGTGCATAACATCCTGATCCCATAAACTCAGCCTTAGGACCTCGACAGTTTTTAGCAGCCCTCCGGCATTTGCGAATAATGATTTTATGCCTTCGATGACAGTTCTCCGGCTGACGCCAAGTTTTTGTTTGGTTAGATCGCCTTAATTATTCGTAGACAAATGGCCCTGGCCATTTGCAGAGAGAGGCAGGCGTAAAAAAACGTAAAAAAGTCAATTAAAAAGGAGGGAAGCAGGGGCCTAATGCGGCGGGTGACAAAGGGAGCGAACTGTCAGCGGACACGCGCCACCATGGAGTTGCAATTTCCGAGTTATGCTTGCGAAAATGTTGCATGGCCAAGTGGCAACTCCGGCAAATGCAACCAGAGGCTGGGGGATGGAAGCCTGGCAAATGGCGAGTGGAAAGCAAGGCACCTTGCTCCATCTCCGCCTCCGTCTGGCGTCGCTTTTAATGCTTTTCTTGGTGTGAATTAATTTTATTGCCTAATTGTCTCTCCACGCCACATGTTGGAACTATTAAGCGCATTTTAAACAGGCCCAACTATGTAAGTTTATGGGCCTCCCTGCCCCGCCTCTTTTCCGAGGGCCTCGGAACTTTACGAGTCCGCCCGCAGAAAAATGTGTTTTCCAAATATATTCACCTCTCTCTCTCTGGGCCCCAAACAGTTTTTGGCGACACTTAGAATTGATATTTTCCCTGCTCTAAACGCTGGAATATGTCTTTATTTTTAAGCGGAAAACGTTTTGCCAGGCCCGAAAAATCGGCAAACAGGAAATGCTCTCTGGGAAATATAAGTATTTCGGGGAATCTGCGGCAACGGAAGAAATTCTAAAAGGTGTAGCTTTATGGCCAACAAATATTTGCAGTTTGCCGGAAATGTTTGAGAACTATGAAGTAGTTAAAATATAAGTTTTGAGACTTTGTTGCAGGTTATTGATTCAAAATCCTAGGATTCTTATAACAATATTTAACAGCGTACTGAAAAGGTTACAGTTTTAGGAATATTATAATCTTAATTCGAGGATCAATAAGGATTTGAGGTTGTATCTTTAAAATAATAAAAAGATAGCCATTGTACTTTACTTCCTAGGCAGATATGGGTTTCCACCCCTTCAAGAATAGTACGAAAATATCTAAAATATCTTAGTTATCTCAAACGATTTTAGGTTATACCTCTACACAAGTTTCAACTATTTGATGGCCATCCTAGGACTCTCCAGGAGACCGCTACTGAGCTGATATATCGATCACTTGAAGACTTTTTCGTTAATTAGTCTAGCAGCTACCGCTTTCATCCCACAGATACGTATCTTTTGCAGGGCCCCTGGTATTATTTCAGCTGTTCCCAAAGTTGTCTAGGACCGCCATCGCTCGCCTTCTCCCTGGTCCCTGGTCCCTGTCACCCTCACCTGTTTGCATTGCCATGGCAACGGGGATCGAACGCCCCTCCGCCAGTGTTTTCCTCTCGGCGAGCATTTTTTTTATTAATTGCACGTGGGGGACCTTCGGTGGTTGTGTCTGTGTCTTCTAGCCGTTTTTTTTTTTATTTCTCTCTCTCTTTTTGTTGCCAGTTCCAGTTCCTATTCTGCCCTGCAGTTCCTGTTCCCTTCTGACCGGTAGTGCTGCTGCTGCTGCTGCTGTTGTGTTTTTTCTTTCCTGACTTTTCCTCAGCACTTCCCGCTCATTTTTTCCTCCTTGGCACACAATGGGTTAACCCACACACACACACTGTGGCACAGTCGCACATCTGATCACTTCCCCGACTCGATTACGCTTCCGGTGGCCGCTTCCCTGCTTCTTTTTAGTGCCAGCGGATCCTGCCATCGAATGACACAATTTCTGTTTTGTCATCTGCCGGAGAAGGCTTCCTCCGCTGCTGCTTCTCCTCCTCGGGCTATTGTCATTAGCCTCCTTTCTACACGAAACACACAAAGCGTAGAGGTAGCTCCGCCTGATGATGATCGTGGCAATTAGGTGAGCACTGCGAGCTGCGAGCTGCGAGCTGCAAAGGCAAATCCATTGTCTGGGCCGGGGCTCGGCGAACATAAATTATGGGATAATCCGACATAAGCGTATTTCCATGATCTGCTCGGGGCCCTCAACGAGGGTTTTATAGGAGACTGAATGAATGAATGAGTGAATGAATGAGTGAGTGACTGAAGCAGTGATTGAGTGACTGACTTCCTGCTGCAGGGAGAGGGGAAAGCCCCGTCCCTACACCTCTCTCTCTATCTTTCTAATTAGTGTCTGTGTAATTTGCCTGGCAGATTAGCTGACATTCACATTACCTGCCGTGCTATAACATCGCTGGATTAGGTCTGGCTAACACGCAAGGTTTAGCCATCGCATCCCTCGTGTGGGGAACAAAATACGATGACACCGATAAGCGGCTACCGCCGACTGACATGCGAGCTGCCAATCCCAGCTCACACCCCCACTCAGCCCATGGCCCACCGCCCACCACCCACAACCCACTTCCCACCTGGTGGCTGGCGGCTTTCAATTTGCACAGGAATTGATTTGTTTTTTGGGGTTAGTGTCAAGCACGCAAGCCGGGTCAACACTCAACTCTGACCCCCAAGGGATGCAGCTGGTCCGCAGGAAAAAGAGAGAAGTGTCCATGAGGCGCATATTCTGTCCCCATTTCTATTTTATTTTTTTGGTAATGCGATTGTCTTAATTGTGTGTCTAATCAATCAAATTCAGTTTACTTAAAACCGCGCACACACTCGTCTCGCCTCGCGGCACCCACAAAATTTGGGGGCGCTTCATTATGATAACATTTGGGAATTTATCGAATTCCGTTCTTGGGCCTGTGCGGCGGTTATCTTCCCAGGCGAAGGCATAATTCCCGGAGACCCGTGCGATTAGATTAACCCGGCGACAGTGTCGCGGGGCATTTGATATAACGCTGGTCAGGCTTTGGCTTTGGGTTTCCAACTGTCCAGTCGAAAGGCCTCCGATAAACACAGGCAAACACACTAATTAAGGCGCTAGATTTTTAGATATACATGTACTTTATATATATATATATTATATATGTTGTATATATTTGAGGTCTTGCTCAAGGGGCAGAGGAATTGGTGAAATTGATTAGATTTGGATAAAAGGCGGCTGGTCACCCATTATATAGATTAAATTGGTTAATGATCGATTTATCGTCTTGCGGGCGACTTAATTGTGGCCCCTTTTTACGACTCCGATTATGAATTATGAAAATGTCATTCGATTTCAAAGAGCGACAAAGAAAGTTAGGCTGGGAAATGGAGTGTTGGATGTGGAGGGAGACGAGACTGATAAGTGGATTACGGTGGAGCTAAACTCGGATTAATATTAAGATGAAATTAGTAAAAAGAAATACAAATAGGAATAAGAATAAGTCAAATTGCGTCCTAGTTCATACATTAAATTTGCGTTTTAGAGTGACCAAATGTACATATAACACAGGATTATTTAACATCAAGTGTTTTAGTGTAGCCAAATGTACAAATGATACAAGGAATATTTTAAATATTTAAGGTTATGAAAATTGGATTGAGATATGTGATCCCTTTGTATATTTAAAGTAATATTTCTGCACGTATAAGAGAGGCAAACTTTTAGTGTGACTAAATGAACAAATGAAGCTGTGGCTTTACAAAAATGTGTGTGAATGTGTGGCTTATTATCGACTGCCCCTTTCCGATTCCGATTAAAACACTGACTGATGTAGAGCGCGAAAGGTGCCTAGATTCCAGACTGATAAGTGGATTAGACGATCACAGTAGCCTGAGCGCGATCGCCAATAAATCGTTGGTAATTTGAATCGATTTGTGGCGAGAGCGGGGTCTCTCCAGGGGGACCAAGTAGTGCCAGTGGCTTATTTTCCCGCATTCCGCTTTGCGCTGCAAATTCAAACTAATCCCCTGTAAGATGTCCACACACACCGAGCATTTCCTCTCGCCATTAGCCATTAGCCCGGCCACTCGGCCACTCGGCGGGGACGGAGGCACCCAGAGATGGGTGATCGCCACTTCCTGGGGACACAAGCGAGCGATCCGCGGGCCGTCGCTGTTAATGTGTGACTTTTGCTGTGTTTTTCAACGACATTAATTTTGTGTGTTGGATCTTAAGCCGGATTTAGGTAAGCAGCTCAGCGATCGTCGCCGAGCAACAGCAGCGGCGGCAGCGTCGTCGCATTAAAAACGCTTCCAGACGCTCCGGCCGCTCCAGCTTTGGTCACATTTTGTTGGGCCCGCTTAGGAAATATAATCCCTTTTGTCGATGCCAGGCATGATCGCCGCTTACTCACTGTAGCGACGGCTACAGCGATCACCTGTTCGGCATCGATGTATGGTTCACCCGTCCCGCGCTCTTTATAATGTGTCGCACATTAGTTAGCAGTTAATACTTTAAATAAGACGAGGTTACCGACATTTTGTCTCTGTGTGTTGTTTGGGCTTTGAAGAAATATGCTCGGAAGCCGATTGTCGCTGTGACTTGTAGAAATCGGCCGGCATGGCTGCTGTGGCGGCTTATGATTTTCAACGGGGCGTATTAGTGATAACTAATAAATCTTCAGCGCCCCGAAAATACCTTCGTGTAAGCCCCGCCATCGTCATCGTGATCAGAACCAAAGTTTATAATCACAGAGACGCCTCTACCTTCACCGTCTCTACGCTATATATAAGAACACCTATATATAAAAATATATATAGATATCTCCGCGATATTCATTTCATTTCCACTTGTCTCAACCCACTTGTCATAATTCTATAAACATTCGGGAATTTATGTCCGCCGGAGATATACGGATTTGGTCCATATAAAAATAGTTGCGGAGGGGACGGGAGCCGATTTCAGACAGTCTCGTATATCTACGGGGAACAAGCTAAATCCACTAATTAAGAATGAAAAAGGTGACAATGGGGGAGAGGCAGCATCTGGAGATGAGTCTCGAAATGCGTAAATTGTATAAAATTCGATTCTGTTTTTCGTGTTTTGTCACTGGCCGTGCATTCCGATTAAGCTGAATGACAAATGCCCAAACAAATACCGAGAGGCATCGGATCCCTACAGTCGCCCTACAAATTAATTACCCCAAAAGTTGTCACTATCATTTCGAACTTTTCCGCTTTTTTTCCCCGGTTTCTTCGATTCTTGTACTCGTACTCTTTTATCAGCTTTCGGTTCGCCTTAAGCTACAAAGCCTGAACCGCTTTTATCGCAATGTCTTACAAATCGTTTTATCAAGGTGTCATTAGCTGCGAGCCAACAGCAACAACTGCCGAAAGGTGTTCTATGATAAGTGCAGAAAGGAAAACCTCAACAAGTCGAACACGTTTTGTTGATTATCTGAGGAGCCGCAGCGCGGAGAGGAGAGCGCTGGCTCTGGCGGCCCCTTTGAAAGCGATTCCGATTCCGGCCGGGGAATAGAAAACCAAACATGAGCACGAACGCAAACCGATCACGAAATATAGTAATAGTGGCAACGAATTGATTTAAGGCCGCTCTGCAAGTGCCAAAAAATACTCCCAGTAATGAAGAAACTGACAACGTGTAATTAACTTAAAGCGTTTTTCGGTGTTTTGATATTCCTGTGCTATCTCAGGTCCAGGGGGGCTCTTACTTTGATTGAATCGAGGCTCTGGAACTGAAGCTGAATCTGAATCTGAATCTGTAGCTGAATCTGAATCTGAATCAGACTCCGTATCCGAATCCGAATCAGAGGCCAAGTCCGGCGACTTATGATAATAATCATTATAAATTATTATAATCCAATCGGCTTTGAATAATTAATAAATACGAGATATTTGTTGTGGCCGTATATATCTCTATATATATATATATATATATATTGCTCATACGCAAACTCGGCGAAGGCGCATAATCGGGCCGTAAAAAGCCGCTCAACTGACAGATCGGGGCGCGGGCTGCTGAGAAAGCGTCGAATGAAATGCTAAAAATGTGTTACAATCAACAAGAGGTGGCTAAGGAGATCGGGGAAACAGGCCTAAGCCCAGCTAAAGAACTGAGGAGAAAAAAGAGCTGCTGCTAGACCCCTAAGGAAGAAAAGAAAGCCAGAAGAAGTCAGAAGGCGGCCCTAACAACGGCCACAAAGATGACAAACAGTTTGGACATTTATGAGCGGCATTTAATGGACATTTGACTACCGGAATTTAACGAAACCGAAAACGTGGGAAGGGGCTCTGGCAGAAGAATGCATTTGATTGGGACTCCGACTCCGACTCCAACTTCGTCTCCGACTTTGATTCGTTGCGCGACCGGATTAACCCCGATTATCATTAGTCTTGGTCGCAGATCGCTGGGGAAACTGGGAAAAAGGCGACCAAGGAAATGACTTTTCGATGATCACGGCGGTGAGCAGGAAGCAGCGGCGAAGAAGATTTCAATTAATAAATATTCCATTATCTAAGACCTCACCCCCCAACACTTTCAGATTAGACGAAATCGAACCATTTATAATTTATAAGACCTCAGGCCTATCTGCCTGACGAGGTGATCTAACCATGTGCGAAGAGCCAGGGCCTTATTATCTGTGTCCCGCATTCGATTTCGATATTTTCCCCCCGCAGGTTAGAGGGGTAAAAAAAACCCAAATAAAATTATCACAACAATAAAACTAAATGCTTTATAATTAGTTTGCCAAACCAAAGAAGTCACTCGGACACACACAAGGCACGGATTTGCTATTGAAAATGATTTGTTATAGTTTACGAAAGAATTCCCATTTATTTATACCCATTCTGGCCATACTGGTTTACTATCTGGCCGGGCCAACGGAGGACGCCGCCTCCCGACCAACTTACGCCGTCTTATCTTAATCCCATTCACTAAGCATATGCGTCGGACACATAAAACTGTCAAAAAACAAATAGAACTGAAAAAAAATGGAAAACAAAAAGAACCGAAAAGAGATGAAACGAATCGAAGTGTCGAATGCTCTCTGTCTGAGGCACTGAAACGGAAATTGGTATTAAGTGTTGCGAAATAGAACCTACTAAACTTCTCCAGAGAAAGATCGAACCTATGGCCACTACGCTTGAATCACACTTTTAATTATAAAAATTTCGAAATCAGCCTTAGCTTATCGAAAGGGGAAGACTGAGAGGCCTACTTGGACCTTTTGGATGAATTATAAATCTCAGGGGATCAATTGAGTTAGCTTTCCACTCCTTAGGTACACTTTAAGCACGGCTATATAGTATAATCTTCCGCTGGGTACTTGCGATTAGGGGCCCCAGTATTCCCCCTGGCAAAAGGGTATTCGAAATTACTGCCGTGCCAGCGGCTTTCGAGTTGTTTGTTTTCGAGACCTCTTCGATTTGGCCCCTCACAATAACTCTTGTGGCATGATTTTCTTGGCTAAAAGACAATGGCGGCGGGTTCCCAGTTTTGAGATTTGTTTAATATACAACACAGACACATTCGGAATCAATGGGAAGTAAGATCCATAAATTCTTGGATTAGTCACCCCCCAGCCCCGAGCTTTTGGTAACCGATTTCGAAGCGATATCAATGGGTAGAGAGACCTCGGTGCCAGATAAATAATAATTACACTCACACAACATAATCAATTATGTCTGCTAATAAACCGACGGACGAGCGCGCTCACACCCAGATATCTGGACATGTGTCCGAGGAGGGTATGGGCATCGGAGGTGGACTAATCACGCCAGCATGTTCATAATCAATTTTATCGCACTTATTTGGATTAATTGCGATATCGCTGACAGGGGCCGCGAGCTGGGGCAGCGATAAAAAGAGGTGACGCGATGGCAAACCCCAAGCCCCAAAATGAGACATGGGGTAGTTACCCCGCTGTCAGTACCCTCTCCGATATCTAGGCTCGTCACCGCCCTATGCCGAAATTACCAGCATTTGACAAAGTTCCGTCGGGATTATCTTATCTGGCTGGCAAAAGCTCACTCCCTCCTGCTGCCCCTCCGTCGCGACGGAGGAGTCTGGTTCGGTTTGGGGATCGGCTTTACAATGCAATTAGCGGCCAAACATGCCAGGGCAGGGCTTATCGCAACACCGATCTCGAAAATCTCTGCCGATAAGGATTATCTTAATCTGCATAAATAGCGAAACGAGCGCATATCTACACCAGGGTCTTATCACCATCGCTGGGCCATATGTTTGCCTTCAACTGATTCACTTGGGATCGGGGTTTGGGGAGTTGCGGCACACAGCTGCGGTCAGAAAAGAAGGGCCAAGTACTGGAAGGTCTATGCATTTTTATTTTATATTTAAATTCATAATAATATATGTCTTGTTATCTTCTTTTTCTTAGAATAAATCATTTTTGTACATGGCAAATTGATTAAAAATGGAAATACTCTCAAATATCTCAATTAAAAAGCTTTCCGAAACTCTATATAAAAATTGATGAATTGATGAAATAAATCACACAAATATTAAAAAATAATTTTAAATTGTTTCTAAAATATTTAAGTGACAATTATTTATTTATTCGAGCTTTGAGATAATGTACTTTGAAATAAATGTAATAAAACAAAGGATGCAAGTTAAGAAAGTCCAAGTACCTAGCTTTATAATCCACCAAATTCTCAAAGTCATACTGTAAGGTATTATCATTTCACACAAAGCTTTCTCCAGTTCTATAATCTTGACCGCAGCTGTGTGGCATGCTCGATCTCTGACTAATGCCTGTAAAGTGCCGCCGGCAAAGCGAAGCAAATCTCGTGGTATGGATTTTTTTTGGATGAGGATCCAGAGATCGTAACTATTTACACATAATTATATGGAACACTCACCTGCTGGCCGGCATTGGCCGCCACCCAGGCCTCGGCGAAGGTCTCCATGGCGCTTTGGAAGTCCATCTCGCTGGCAACTCAATGTTCTAATCACTGACTCGGCAGTTGGCGTATTTCGTTCTTTTATGGCCAGATGCAGGCGCTTTGGCATTAATTGCAATTCGGGATGGTTCGCTGTGATTTATTTGATTTACTTGCAATTTGCGACCGCGATAAGGAAGGGAGCTCTCCCGCTCGATTTTGATTTCAATGATTCTCCCCTTCTATATTTATTATTTTCTTGTATTTTGTTTTGTTTTGTTGTTTTTTTTTCTGCACGCAAATTAGACACACGCACACACACACGCGCAACCGCACACACGCTGAGGCAGAGGTAAAGGTAGAACGCGCGTTTTCTGCTGTAACGGTGACGGATTCGATGACGCCAGTTGCAGTTGTCCAAGTAGGTGTTGTTGGGGGCGACGCGACATCATTAGTGCCATGAAATCGGGAGCTGATCGCGTCGCTGCGTCACCAGGACTGGCAGCGTGTCCAATGGTCGGTTCCAGCACCTTCAGCGAAGCGTTCAGGTCAGCTCAGAGCGGGAATCAGACTCTATGGCTTGCAGAGTCCTTTGGCAAAGATCGATCTCCTCCTGGCTCACTGGAATCTCCTCGCAGGTGGTGACTGTGTGTGTCTCAGAGTTCCATGTACCAACCACACGCCACGAGTTTTATTTTCCAACTGAATTATCAGTCAGTTTCGCAGTCGATGTTGCCGGTGCCGGCACTCGGTCTCGTTCTCGGTCTCGGCCTCAACCCAACCCCTCTGCAAACGGCGCTCTCTCTCTCTCTCTCATCCACGGCTCCATTTGCCGTTTCCTGATGGTGTGCGTGAGAGAAATGGAGAGAGCTTCTCTCTGGCTCTTGGCTAAGGTGCGTCTGTGTGTGGTATTGTTAAAAGGTAGTGCGAAATAGTAGTAGATGAGCAGTAGAGATAGCGAGACTATGGGTCTGATTTGTAATCCCTGTTAGGTGGATTCCATTAATACAATTTACATATATATGATATAATTTGCATTACTTTAATTTTAGAATCTGGGAGTCTTGTTAATAGACGGCGAGGAGAAGAGCCCTTATGGGACTCTGATGTCATTCGTCTGCTCGAAAGTCCTTATGATATCCGTTTTATCCATGTGACGGTTCGGATTTCTTTTTCCAAACTTATGTTCTTGGAATTTTAGCCATTTTGGACCTTTATCCTGAAGAATGAGAAATTTTACAGGTCAGTATCCTTGATGAACAGTCTAATTGGCATTACCTCTTGACTAACGTTTAATGCCTAGGTGGGCACGCTGTGGCTTTTTTGATCCTGGTGCTCTTTCCATTATGATATCCTGAAATGAAGTACCAGAAAAAGGTTTCAAAAAGATAGTAGTAGAAGCAGTGGTAGAAATACTACGAAATTCCGTTCTGGTGCGCGGAGCAAGCAAATGGTAGTGCTTGTGTGCGTTGGTGTGCGACCAAAACAAAGCACACACACAGGAGCAGAGAGCGAGGTGAGAGCAGCGTTTTGGGGAGAGCCAGAGAGAGGCTCTCCCTCGCACGCACACATGTATCCCGCAAACCTGTTCCGGCGCAGAATTGCACTTGTCGTCGTCGCTCGCTGGCTTCTCCCCAACCAATGCCACCCATGCCTCGGCTGCGCGTTTTCTTTTATTTTTTGTGCGCTGTGG
>VNJV01007501.1:0-30070 GCA_008042635.1 Drosophila nikananu
GTAGGTCGGAATGTTTTGCACGCAGATCAAGTTTGTTTCAGATTTAAAAATTTCCCTCCCACTCCCCCGCAAATCAATAAAAACGTTTTGCAGCCGCAAATATTACCATATATCTTTCTTTTTGTGCATAGGCATGCATATGTAGAACATGTATCAATACCGAAAATCTGGTAAAGATCGGGTGAAAGATCGGCAGCTAGCAACAGGTGCATCCCAAAAAACAACAACAAAACTGATGAGCGCAAGAAACTAACTCCCGTGCGCAAAAAAGAGAGGAGGGGTTATCTCTGTCTCTGTCTTGCACACGCAAGTGCATGAGATGGTGGTGGTTTTGCAAAGAGCGAGTTTGTTTACATTTCTCTAATAGGCAAAAGTCGCAATAGGCAAAAGCGGCGATATATTTTGGTACATGGTATATAACAGTCGTTCACGAACGACTGTAGCATTCTTACTTGTTTTTTTTTCTCTTTTTTGGCCAATTTTTGAGAATTTTTACGATGTGATCCCTTTTAATTTTTTTTGGCTTTAAAATCGAGAACTCCGTCAGTGGTTTTTTGATCGTAACTTGGTTTAAACTCAACCGATTTCAATCTGGTTTGGTTTTTTCTTCTTGTTTTTTAAAGGAGAACTTTTCTGCATTTAAAACTTGATTTTTTTTTCTTTGGCAAATTTTTGAGAATTTTTACGATGTGATCCCTTTTAATTTTTTTTGGCTTAAAAATCGCGAACTCCCTCAGTGGTTTTTTGATCATAACTTGGCTTAAACTCAACCGATTTCAGTTTTTTGATCGTAACTTGGCTTAAAATCAACGAAACCAGACTCAAATCCATTGAGTTTAAGCCAAATTATGATCAAAAAACCATTGAAGTTTTATCGATTTTTAAGCCAACAATTTTTTGACAAAAACTTATTTGACTTCAAAAATTGGCCAACAATCAGAAATCTAGTTTTAAATGCAGAATGCATCCACTCTCACTTTCCAAATCACCTTCAAACTTGAACTTCCGCGTTCCTGCTATATCCTTTGCTGCTGAAAATCGATAATAAAGCAAATTAAAATGGCCTTATGAATGCGGCATATGCTGCTCATGCTTTGTGCTTTGTGCTTTGTGCTTTGTGCTCGACAAGTGCCTGCCTGCCTCTGCTTCTCAATTTGCTAAGCTGTGGCAGCAAACCAATTGAATACTCATCAACAATGCAGACTCGGGGGAAAAGAAGTGGGGGGAAAAACAAGTGATTTTTCCCCCAGGAGGCGTTGGTAAATGGGATCACAATGCGATCAGCTGTGAAATCTTCTCAAAATGCTTCCTTTTTTTCTTCTGGCATTAAATCAAAAAAAGAAAAAAGGGGCTCCTCCACTCGGCTGGCCCGCGGCATAATGTAAAAGTGAGGGACATAAATTTCAATTTCTTGGCCATATTTCATATTTTTTGTTGTGTGTGTGGCACAACATCAGGTGTGGCTTCTTCGTGTACTGTGTGGGTGAGTGTGTGTGCACTCACTGATAACATTCAATTTTCATTTAATTGAGTTCACCGCCCAGTGAGTTTTTGGGTTTGAGTTCGCCTGTCATTGGCTCATTGGCGTGTCTGCCGCCAGGAGGAAAAAAGGTGGAAAGAAGGCAGGGAAATTCTTGAATAGGTTTCTCACTCCATTTCCATTCCAATTCCCTTCTTTTCAGTATATTTCATAATTTATAGCTTCAAGTTAGAGGTCTGAGAAATTAATTTCATGAGTTTTTCGCAATCTCTTTATATTCAAATGTAATTGTATATGAGTATATTTGTGAAGCTTCAAAGGAAAAAGCTTTCCGAATTAAAATTAATGCATTTTTGGCTAAGTTATGAATTTTGAAAAACTTTGAACTGATTAAAGAAATTATCATATAAATTTATTATATGAAAATATAATATAGTCCCGGGAAATCGCATATTTGAGATCTTCTTGGTGGTGCAAGGGTATACAAATTTTTGTTTCACGAAGTTGGCTTCCTTTCTTCTTATTTAACTTATTAATTATTTCGTTGTATATATTTCTTTCTATTTTCTTACTATCTTTTTATCATATATGTGTATTTCTATCTATCTTACTATATATCTGTCTTCCTACCTATCTAGCTATCTATCTTAATAATTATCTATCTATCTATCTATCTACCCATCTTTCTATCTATTTATTTATTAATTTACATATTTATATTTCTTATTATTATTATTATTTATTATGTTCTTAAGCAGCGCCATCTTATCTCTTGTTCTATTAATAATTTTCCCCGAAAGCCGCCGCCTGACCCATTAAAATTCTCCTGTGAATTGGGAGGAATATAGGCCCATATATGTATATATGCGTATATATATCATATATTTTTTTAGGGGCAGGTATGGTAATGAGACTCTCCACCTGGTCGCACTTTCTCACTTGCTCACTTTTTTCTTCCCTGGTCTTTATTGGCGCCGCCTACTTTTTGATTTACTGCAGTGCCACAGAAGTCGCTGTGCTGTGCATATTTTTGTTTTCCTTTTATTTTACGTGGCGACCATAAAAAATGTTTGTCTAAAAGGAATAAAATGAAGGCAGCGGTGGAGTAACAACTCTGAAATACCCTTTATAAGGTAGAGCACTTTTAACAGACTTACGGCAGTGTTTAACTATTTTAAATATAAAAATGGAATAAGTTCCTAGTAAATATTTTAGCCCTTATTTAAGGTTTTAATTATATAAAGTCTAAGCTATATTTTTTGAATTTTTAAATTAGAATTTAATGCATATCCCTGACGTAACTGACAGGCCGGAAAGTCCTTGTTTTTCGGGACTAAATTGCTGCTGCTGATGCTGTTGATAGGTTATGTTTTTGGTCCTTGTTGCTGGTCCTAGGTTCCCTTTTGGGCGCATTTTAATTTGCATTTTTACAATTTCCCAAACAATCTTTTATATACATTTTTATGCATTTTATATTCTCGTTATTATTGCCATCGTTGCCGCTGTCGTTGTCGTTTCAGTTGTTTGCTTCATTTTCCTGCCACTTTATTTGCGATGCATGTGTATTATTTGCCTCCAGGACCTGTCGTGTCCTTTATTCCTTTGCTCTCTCTTTATTTCTTATGGGCGGGGCTCTGAGCACCGCCAAGTAAAGGATTATGTTCAATTATGATGGAAGGATACTTGAAATGGGAATTTTAAGATTTATGTATGTATTTTTGAAATGAATTAAAATGTTTGAAAATTAATAATATTTAAATTTAATAGATTACAATAATAAATGAATATATTAAACTAATAATTTAATATATAATGTAATTAATAACGATTTAAATAATATAAGTAAGAGGATCGTTTACTTGTTAACGTTTTTGTTTTGGATTTCCTTCAACGCCAATGCTTGACTATTTAAAAAAATTAGATTCCTTATGGCAACGCTTCAAGCTTATTATAATATTACTCATAATAGTAAACAAAATATCCAATGAGCTTCTTAAAAATAAGAAATAAAAAGGACATTCTCTCCAACTTATAAAAAATCCTTGACCCAAAGCCCACTTCGCTATTAAATCCTCAACTTAAGTGGTCAGTCATAAATGCAAATACAAATGCCCGGGGGACATGCAATCAAGTTTATTCGAGAGATTAAGAATAATAGTGTTAGCAGGACCTCCGACTCTGCCTTTTAAATTCATAAACAAAGGCGCAGGCCACACACACACAGACTATGCAAATAAAATCGTTTTAGGGCCGTGCACTAAACTTTATTCGAGAGATTAAAAGTAATATGTGCAGGGCAGGGAAACAGCGAGGAAAAGTGAGTGGAGAAATTGGAAAATCTCCCAAAGATTTCCCTCACTCTCTCAACTATTTGCAGTTTGATGGCAGTGAGAGTAGATTTTGGTCTGGGATAAACGTCTAATCCGGCGATAAATATTCATTTTTATGTGCTGGTTTGCGCCAGTTTGATGGAAGGATTTGCCAGGACAAAAGGGGTTTAATGGTCGCCTTTTGCTCCTTGCGGCAGGAAAAGCACTTGCCAAATGTTTGTAATTGCATTTTAAGTGGAAATTGCGCTCGGGACTTTGGGAAAATACAAAAAAATAAAACACACAAAAACCCTGACCGTATATACCTATGTATATTTAATGCACATTGTTGGCCATTTTTGCCAGAGAGAGAGAGAGAGAGCTTGCCTGAATTTCTGCCAAGTTCTCTCTGTTCTTTTCCTTTTTCCAGTTGATGCAATTTCCTGGCCGGAAAATTCGCAACTCGGATCGATTAAAGCTGTGGCGCCGCCGTTAACTGTTAATTAAAGCGACTTTTCCGCGGTCGCAAGCCACCATGATTGACCATAGAGGAAAATTCGCGAAAATGTAAGCTGTGCTCTCTGCGCTCTGCTCGGTGAAAGGCAATTTTTTAATATTTTTTGTTATATATCGAGGGAAAGTGTAGATCATATACATATATAGCTATGAAAATAATCTTTAATATTATATAGATAATATCGTAAACTTGTATATATCGATTTTTTAAATTAAGTAAAATATGAATATTATAAAAGAATATCGATTAACAATAAAATATCTATTTTAACAATAAAATATAGATTTTAACCATAAAATATCGATTTTAACAATAATACATATATTTTAACAATAAAATATCGGTTTAAACCATTAATATCCCATACATTTTTTTTAATTTAGTAGTTTATTTTAACAATTATTTTGTTTCGATATATCAAACGGGTATATCGATTTATTGCTCATGTATCGCAACGTTATAAAATCGATATTCTCCATAGATGTTATATACATAATTGAAATGTATCTTTTTCCTATAATATATAATTTTTGGATATATTAAACATGTATATTGCTTTATTGCACAGGTATCATAATGCTAAAATATCGATCTATTTATAGATTTTCGGCACACATTTTCATACAGTATTTATTTATTTATTTATTTTTTATGCCACCTCTAGAAAGTTTATTATTAATTATTTTATTTTAAAAGGATAGAATTATTCACTGCAGAAAAGTTTCTTAATTTTCAAAAAAATGTTCTTTCATTTAATTGCCTTTTCTTTCGATTTTTTTTCTCTCTCTCGATTTGTATGATATATCAAACGGGTATATCGATTTGGTGCAAATGTATCGCTGCATTTTCGATTTTTTCGACGTTCTCAAGCAAAATAATTATAAATTAATACAATTTTAATTAATAGAGTTATTCACAGCAGAAAATGTTAAGCTTCTTAAATAATTTGGTTAATTAAGAAGCGCCATGCCCGCTTAATAATAATTATTTAAATTTGTTAAGCAAATGAATACTCTTCAGTAGACACATATATATATATTATATATATATGTACATATATATTTCAACAAGAGCACTCCTTTTTCCCTGCACTCAACGCTGTGCCGCTGGCGTACATAAATGAGTCACGCACACGAGATGTCCTGACCGTGTTCGAACCGGAGTGGGACAGGCAACGGAATCGGGAGTCCTGGCCAGCGTTAATGCTGTTGTTTTCCCCTTCCTCTCTCCCTCTCCGGATGAACAATCGGGAAACTGAGAAGGGGAGTGGAAATTTTCCAAGGGGGGGCATATGCGCACGGACAAATGAAATTACGGCGCGCGATGTCGCGCAAGAGGACAAATCCCTTTAAATAAATCCTGGCGCGGAAGCGGAAAAACAGAAATGAAATGGGTTACAACCGAAAGGGAAAATAAAAAATACCCGAAAGAGATAGGGATAGAGAGTGAGTGAGTGAGAGTGAGAGTGAGAGTGAGAGTGAGAGCGGAGTGAAATTAAATTTAAATTAATTGCCATGATTTGTTTGGTGCGAGCGCAGAGGATCTCGAGTGCCTCACACATCCAGCGGGGAGAAAGGAGCCAGAGAATAGAAAAAGAAAAAAGAAAAACTGAAAGGTACTAAATATAAATCATAAGAGCTGCTTACGGAGGTTAATTAGATGGCGGGGACCTTTTGCTCTGTCGCCTTGCTCAGTCTCTTATTTGTGTCACAAGGATGTGAGGCAGGTTTAAGGCTTAAACAATTTTGCAAGCTTGAATGAGGTTTAATTTACCAGCTTTCTTAGCTTGGATTGAGTTTAATTTTTAGCCTCAGAAAAGAAAGAGTAATCAGAAAAAATTACTCGGTGCTATCAGCTTTTTATATAGGATATAGGATAATAGTTTTGGTTGGGACTTACCTGCAGTGGAGGACACTCAGTTACCTTTAGTCGCAACTCGGCAGACTTGGCCGAGATTCATCTATGATTAAGCCCTTCCGAGCTCAGAGGTTATTATCACAGTTATTCACACACGATTATCAACACTCGATCACTTACACACTTTTTAAAACGCAGTTATCAACACGGGTGAACGGGTGGAGAGCCGCGGCCTAACTGAGGCTGCTGCGGGGAGACGCCTCTATCTATAGGTGTGGGAGAGGGAGAGAGTCAGAAATAAATCGAAAGAGAGAGAGAGAGGCAGAGGCTTCCCTCTTTGAGATAAAGTTGACGCAGCCAGACTGCGGCTGCTGCGGAGAGGCGCAGAGATGGAGAGAGACAGAGTTAGATCGAGAGAGAGAGAGAGAGATAGATAGATCACTACTCCAATGTAAACAATCCACATCAGGAGCAGGCGGTGTCGCTCTCAAATGACATAAACAATACTTGCAGTCACTGAGTGGCGCTCCCTGAGTGGGACTCTCACTCCCCCGCGTTATTGATACAAGCAACATCCCAAGCGGGCGACCTCGCTCCTAAACTCATTTTCCCTTCGATAGTCCTGCATTCTTATTTTTATTTTACTTCTTCGTCCCTGGTCTTTTAATGCACATTAATATAATTTAATATAATTCCCCAAAAATTCTCTCACTGCCTTGCCACAGTTTTGTTCTATCTAGATACTGTGCTTTATCCTGAATCATTTGCCAAATCCCCTAAATAACTCATTTCAAGAACTCTCTTTTACCAAATGAACTTGAACCTGAACGTTTTGCCCTGATTCGTCTTTTTATCCCCCTTTTTTTTTGTTGAGCCTTTGCTCGATTTGACTTTAGCTGTTTCGGGGCCATTCAGCAGCAACAACAAAAATACGGAGCTCAAAGGCAAATATACACGAGAGCTGAGCAAATACATTTGTAGACGTGCCGCCGCAAAATATTTCCCTCTGCACGATTTTCCCAGCTGGATTTTACCCAGGTTTCCCAGAACAACAAGAACAACAAGAACAACAACAAAAAAAAAGGTGTAAACTCAATTTACGTGATCGAATTTTTCGTTCGTTCGTGGCACTTTCCGTGTAATCAGATTCACGGCATGGCTCTTATTCGATTTTCGCCCCGGCCTCTTGTTGTTGTGACAACGCGGCCCCAAGGCGGGGGACTAAGGCGGTCATGGGTTAAGGGTCTGCCCACGCCCAAAAACCCCACTATTTGGCAGCTAAACTATCTCGAAATGTACTTAAGAAGTTTGTGATGCGATTTATTTGTACAAATCCGTTCGGTCCGCCCTCGATTCAGTCAGTGTGCCAAAAGTTATGGCCTTACAGGTGGCCATCAAAGCCTCACTACCTCGAAGGTAGCCTTTCGGGAAATAGTTGGTCGTATAAATCAGGAGAGTGAAATACTTGACTAAATTACACTATTATTATCCTAATGAATAGGTGAGTAAAATACAAATGTTCAGGTTATCAGCGCACTGCAAGAATATTATTGGGATCATGGGATATTAAAGTTTGGAACTAGAAATAAAAAATGCAGTCTATTTGAAACACCAATTTTTTTTTTTTAACACAAAATATATTTTATGATTTATTGTAACACACGATAAATTGGTTATACAAATTAAACTCCATTTTTTTTTCTATTTCTATTTAAGCTATAATTAGGAAATTTGAGCTTTAATTGGAAAATTAACATGGGTTACTTTCCATGGAGAATTTTACATTAGTGTATTATAATTGGTACATTTTTGTTGGTGAAATTTAATTGGTGAATTTTAGTTTGTGGTTTTTCGTTTGTTTTTTTGTAATGGGTAATTTTTTCCTAAACAATTTTAACGGGAGAATTTCATTTGGTGAATTTGAATTAATTTATTTTAATTAGTGTGTGATATATATTTTTTTTTTAGTTGGTGAATTTTTTTCCAGATCATTGTGAGATACTTGTTTGTTGGTGAGTTAAATTGGAGGATTTTAGTTGGTAAATTTTCGTAGGAGAATTTTATAAGCGAATTTTTAATAAGGGAATCTTTAATAACAGAATTTTAATAAGTGAATGTTAATTATTGAATTTCTATTGGTGTACTTATATTAGTGAGCTTTTTAAATGATAAATTTTCAATCGAGAAACTTAAATCAATAATTGAAGCTGTATATTTTTATTTGAAGAAGTTACGTTTTTCATTATTCACCTGGCATATCTTCAGAGTATTCCAACTTCGATTTGTCTTTTCGAGTAGCCCCTTAGTTTTCCCTTATTTTCCTTTAAGCTCCTTCGATTTGTTTCCCTTTCTTTTGACCAACTTTGGCCTTATTTATGGCCTGCATTGTATTCTTGGTTCAGGAGGTTAGGGATTCAGGGTTTTCGGCGGATTCGTTCGCATTGTTTTATGGTTTGGCTTGCGGTGTTTTCATACCATTTTTATTATATTTATTTTGCTCTTCATAGACGCTGAAGCTTCGGGCAGTTGTGGGGGGCTTGGGGGGACAGAGTTACAGAGTTACAGAGAAAGAGCAACCTGTTTCAGCGCCGTCAGTGATTTTGCGTTTGAAGGGTTCTCCAGAGACGAAAAAAAAACGAGAAAAGCACCGCACACGGGGCGTATGAGTAATGCGTTGAGTAATGTGCCCTGCAGCTGGCTCCTCCTGTGTGCCAGTTTGCCAGGCTGCCAGGTTGCCACTTACTCCTCTCGACTGTAACTCGCAGTTCGCAGTTCAAATTGAATTTATTTGGGTTAGGTTAGGTCTTTGGGTCCACTTTCGATTAGCTTTGGTTTGACGCGGGTCATTGACCTGGCCAGAAACACAATGGCAAGCGAGTAGTAGGTCAAAGCAAATTGAATTCCTCAATGCAAATAAATCGTGAATAATGCATAGTCCTTTGTTTTTCACATTTTCCTCTTGTAATTCACTAATTACAAACACTTTTGTATGCTTTTTAATGCATGTTGAGGCTACACGGCACATAATAATGAGGGTATATGTATATGTGAAATCTATGAATTAAATATAAAATCCACTGAATAATTAAAATGTTGGGTCTTTGAGAAATAAATAAAATAAGACTCAAAATATTTAAAATAAAAAATTATGAAATATTTACATCAACTGGAAATTAAATTCAAATTAGTAAAATTGGTAAAAATAATAATATTAAATTAAGTAGCTTTTAGGAAAGGAAGAAAAAATATATCGATATATCGTTAAGGTTACAATTGATTTAAAAATCCATATAGAAATCAATATTTCCATGTTGTAATACATTTTATGCAATACATAGTTTATTTTGTTATATATCGGTCTAATAGGTCTTAAAAAGGAAACAAATAAAATTAATCATAAAATATCGAAAAAATTTTTTATAATACCAATATCGATATCTATATTTAAACGTAAAATTCGATATTTTTCGATATATACCAAATTCGATATGTCCAAGTTTACAATATATTCAATATAGAAATAATCAAAGGATACAAATAAATAATATTTGATGATATTAATATCGTCATCGATATTAATTTCGATATTTCAACTATTCGATATATTAAAGTTTACATATATGTATTCAATATTGAAATAATAAAAAAATACACATAATATTTGAAAATATCGATGTCAATATTAAATTTGATATTTAAAATATTTGATAAATCGAACTATATAAAATTTTCATTATTGCAATCGATATACAGCCCTACTAAATAGCTTTAAAATTATTGAATTTACTGAAAAACTTGTATAAAAGAGCATCAACATTTTATTTTCTTATGTTTTGATTTTATTTTATTGTAATTTACTTTAGATTTAACACTCATTTAAATCTCCTTAAAATGAACTTTCAGTGTACGATTTTGTAATTATAGTTTTGGCCAGTTCGTTGGACTAAGCTCTCAGCTCTCAGCTCACTTCTCCAGATCCACCTCGTAATTTCAACGCTCTGGGGTCGAACTTTAAGCCCGGGCTTAAGCTTAAAGTTCTTCCAGCAAACTGACTTGGCTAATGAGCCATGAGGCATGAGCTAAGAGCCAACAATACACACACAAACACACACACCAGCTCCAAGCGCCATTTCCCATTCCGAAATCACAGTTTTATGTTTTCTTTACACCCCTGAACACCCGGCTGTGTGTGGTGTGTGTGTGTGTGTGTGGGGTGTGCGCCTTGTACAGTAATAAAATATTTATGGCAGTTGGCTAAATCACCCAAAAGCAGACTCCCAAAGGCAGCACGCAAAGGAGGTGGCAATGGGGCCAAAGATTACAAGAAGATTGCAAGGGGAAGGGAGAGGAGCAGGAGAAGCCAGTGTATGATCCTGGCCAAAGGACCTGGACCTGGCTCAGGCTCAGGCTCAGGCTGCTGGGGAATTATTTAAAATCAATCAGTGGCCAGGCGGCGAAAATGGTTTAAAATGAGAGGAACTTAAAGCTATACAAAAATAAATTTCTTAAATTTATTAAATACTGGAATCAAGCTATGAGTTTAAAGCTTTCAACAGAAATATGAGGTAAATTGATTTTTATTTATAGATTTACCAGATTTAAAATGAGAGAAATTTAATGATATACCAAAATAAATTTCTAAAAATTGATTAAACACAAACATCGAGCTATGGGTTTAATAATTTGAACTTAAATATGAGGCCGTTGCTTTGTATTTGAAGATTTTCCAGATTTAAAATGAGAAAGGTACCTCAAAATAAATTGATAAAAATGTATTAAACACAGAAATCAAGCTGTAACTTTAATAATCTTTAAGATTTGCCACGTTTAAATTGAGAGAAACCTAAAAATACCTTAAAATGAATAAATAAATACAAAATTAACTTAACACAGAAATCAAGCTATAGCTTTAACAATTTCAAGTGAAATATGAGGCAATTGCTTTGTATTTGTAGATTTACCAGGTTTAAAATGACAGAAACTTAAAGATACCTTAAAATAAATTTCTAAAAATTTATTAAACACAAAAAACAAGCTATATCTTGAATAATTTCAATAGAGGTAATTGCTATGTATTTTAAGATTTACCAAAGATTTCTGCCAGAAACCCCTCCATATATATTTTCGAAAAATGTAAATAAAATAGAAAACCCCTCTAGCGTCGATATAAAATCTCAGTATGTGGTTTCTTAACCATTTTCCCTGCCGTAAAAAGTGGAAAAGCCACCACGAAGCCAAGCAAAATGTATGCCAAGTGGCAACTCAATTGACTTTAAAGCGGCGTCGAGGTGCCTAAAATGTGGATAAGGCTGCCCGCGGAGGATGCCCGAGGAGGAGGGGCACCAAGAGGAGCCGCAGCAGGAGGCATAGTCCCTATATAGAAGCGGGAAAACGGGAAAGCGGGAAAGCTGGGAAAGCTAGGAAAGCGGTAAAGTGGATAGCGAGCAGCAGAGCAGCAGCAGCTGTGCGACGTGATTCCTTGCACCAGGCGACGGCACAAGACGAATGTGCGATAAGCTGCCGATGAGCAGGAGCAGGAGATGGCTTCTAGCAGAGATCCTGGCGGGAGTCGTTCCTTTAAAAACCCTATCCACCCATCCTAATCTCCGCTGGCACTCACTGCACGAAAACTGCAATCGATGGCCATAAAAGTGGCCATCTCTTTCATATTTATTACCCAGGCATTTCGCACCGTGTACGCTCGTGTGTCTGCCCATTATACCCACTAACATATGCGATAAATCGCAGGAAGAGACAGCCAGGATGCCGCTGCTGCTGCTGCTGCTGCCGAGGAGCTGGAATCATCGCTCCTCCTTCCCCTGAGATATTTATATACATGTGGTATTAATAGCAGACTGACGACATCAGTCAGATTTGCCACAATGGCCATATTTCAAGTCGGAATCTATAGTCAGTAGTCAATAGGTACTGTGCCTTGGCTTTACTTTAGACACTCTTCAGGGGACACCCTTTGCAGCCTTTTGGGAGCATTCTGGGAACTCTTATAAAATAAGCTTTTAACCTGAAAACTCTGTTTTTAGTTGGAAAAATCAGAAATCAAGTTTTAAAACTAAGAAGAAAAAACGAAACCAGGCTGAAATAGGTTGAGTTTTAGCCAAGGAAATCTAGTTTTGAATTCAGAAAAGTTCCCATAAAAACCAAGAAGAAAAAACCAAACTGGACTGAAATCGGTTGAGTTTTAGCCAAGTTATGATCAAAAAACCCTTATTAAGTTCTCGATTTTTAAACAATCTTTCGGTAACCTTTTTAAAAGATTCTTTCGGGAATGTTTTAAAAGACACTTTTAGGCTAAAAATGATTGAGAAATGTTCTGCAAATTAGGTAAATAAAATAAATTAGATAATAAATAAGTAATATACAATTAATAAATAAAATAATTATATAAATTATAAAATTATAAAATAAACTAATATGTAAGTAATCTCCCAACCTTAAATTAGTTTTTCAAACACACCTCCCAGGACCAAGCTTGGTATTCCTTGCAGCTTGCAAGCCACCACCCCCTCAGTCGCCTCTTGAGGCAGCCCGGATGGGTGGTTACCCCACACCCCACACCCCTTGCCACTGCCACCCACAACCCCCACCACCCCACACCAGCCGCCACCTGCTAATGCACAAGGACATGGCGACGCCGTTGTCGAGGCTGGAGAAAAACGTTGTCCTGTTGACTTTAACAAAAATTTATGTTGTTTACTCAAGAATGAACGGACCTGAGAGGGGTGGCAGAGGGATATTGGGGTTTAAAGGGGCTGAGAGTGTCAGAGGGGAGGGGTGGACGGGGTGGAGGGGGTGGTGCTGGTGTGGGTTATGTTGTGCGTGTGTTGGTATGCAAGGAACGGTGTTGGCAATGACACAGCAGGCAATGCCACTAAAACTAAGACACACACAAACACAGCAGAAGCCAAAGTCAGAATGCTGTCGCTATAAAAGCTAAGCAAACTTTAAAATATTATTTTAACAAAATAGTTTAAGAAATTATAAAAAATAATAAGCTAAAAAAATAAGAATAACAAATATATTCTACATAATGATTATGGTTTGTAAATGATATACTTTTATTAAAACACTTTCAAATCAAATCTTAATAAGTAAATATATTATATATTTATATTAATGATAGGTTAGTTGGTTATATATATATATATATATTCCAGAGAGATCTGGAGATTTTTATTAAATAACCATTCCACAAAAATCTCTCTTGTTTTGAAATCAAAGTACCTTAATATGCAATTAAAACCCTTAACAGCCACATTTGTTGCACAATTCTTTACTTATAATTTGGTAGCTATTTTTTAAATCTATTTTTTAAGGTAATAAAAACCCCTGGGCAATTTCTGTGGCTTCCCTGATAAAGAGAATGCACTGTAAGAGTTGCAAGTACACAAAAATAGCTGACGTTCTGCAAAAATAGGGATATGCACCGAGGGCTCATCTCACCTTAAAGCAAACAATTTAACATCTTTACAAATCTTGAAACTCCTGTTGTTTTTCTGAAAATAAAAGAAAGGGAGCAAAAGAATCCAATAATGCCTAAAAAGTCCCTTCTAATAGGTTTCCTGTCAAATCTGTCGTTTAATGCCGCCAATGCTTATTGAACGATTTACGGATGACGGAGGGACACAAACACACACACAAAGTTGGTCTTAAACTTCAATTAGCCAACAACTTTGGCCGAGAGTTTTCTGTGCTTTATTTTCTTTTTTGTGCTTTGTATTTTGTAAGGCAACATGGTCTTGGCTTTAAATTCAATCCCCAATTATGTTAATGCATTTTGGGGGGAGGCACAAACACCGACAGCGCGAGCTGGCAGACAGAACAGAAACAGGGATATCGAATTGAAACCAAGATTAATTGCACTTTCAATTAAGGAACACTGAATACACTATGCAATTAAGGTGCAACAAATGCTGCTGGAAATTAAGATTCAAATATTATTTAAACTTCTTTTGGAAATGGTAATGAAAAAGCAAGCAAACACCTTTTATGAAAACCAAATATTTATATGCCAAAGAAAACCTGAAAAAGGGCTGACAGACTTTAAGCTTTAAGAGTTTTTTACCAGCCTGAAAATGTATATTTTTCCCCTTCTTTTTTTATTATTATTTTTTTTTTTTTTGTAAATATTTGATATGCCTGTGCACATGTCTGGGGCTGTTTTGCCTGTAATAAAATTAATATGAAATTGGAAACCAGAACAAATATGAAAATCATTCTTTTGATGCGTTCTCTTCGTGCTTTTCCTGCTGCTGCTCTTCCCTTTTTCTCCCTTTTTCTTTTTATTCTTTACAAATTTTTCACTTGGGGGGAAAAGGAACAAAAAAAAATTACAAAAAAAAGAAAAGCGGGGCCAGTGGCCAGCAACAAATTGCACAGCGGGCATAATAACATCAAGCATAATAAAGCAATTTAATGCTTGAGCAGCAACAATAACAAAGGGTAGGGGAGAGGGGCAGGAGTGCAGGGGAGCGGGGGAGCGGGGGAGTGTTGGAGGCGGCACAAGGAGCAATCCAGCAGGAGCAAGGACCAATCCCATTTGGCTGCTCAGGCATGAATTTCGACATGAATTCTCGCATCGAACGCTGATTGTGTCCGCCTCCCCCAAAGCCCTCCAAAAATGTCAGGGGAATCCCTGGGCTCAGTGGTATTCATAAAATATACATGATCAAATATATATATATATATAAATATTTATTTATATTTTTCTAAATGCTTCATAAGCCTTGTCGAATATTATTATAAAACACACATTAAATAAATTATTATTTTTCATACTTTATTTCAAGCATAAAGTTTTCTCTTTTATTTTAATTATGTTTTTACATCCAAATTCACGAACTAAACTTATTAAATTACAAATTAATCTATTAATAATTAATTCCAAAGCATAAAGTAATCTAAATTGTAAAGAAAATGATTGATTATTCAGTTCAAAGTGCTTTCATTGAGTATACGCACATCACGCATACGCCACGTGTGCCAAATCCAAATTATTTACACAAAATCTCTATGCTCAGTTATGGCAGGAAGATAATTATTTATTTATAGGTTCTGAGGCTGGTCGTTTCCCCCTTTTTTTTGTGGAAGTGAAACATTTATTTGCCGTTGATGTTGTTATTATTATTATAACGATTATTATTATTATTGTTTGAGGGAAAAAGAGTGCAAGGAAATGGGGCAAGGAAAAAATGCTTTTATGTTATTGAGAAGCTATTGGTAGGTGTTTTTTGTTTTTTTTGTTTGCTTGTTGGTTTGTTTCCCGCCCACAACTGTTGATATTTGCCACGATTTTTGTTTGCTTCCGGCCTAAAGGAATTTTCTCTCGGCTTTTCACATATATTTTATAGGTACGCGTGATGGGCTTTTGTCGAGAAGTGCAAGCCTTTATTTATTGTATTATATTTTTAAAAAATATTTAAAGGTATGTTAAATGTATTTAATATTATACAAATGCTTATAGAGAATATTAGTTTATTTTATAAATTAAATAAACACTAAAAAGGTTGTAAATAATAATAATATCTTCAAACGTAAAAGCTTTTCCCAAGAATATTAACTATTTTCTGCTTATTTTATGACTTTTAAATTGTTATAATGTCTTATATTTATTTTTATTATATTTTTAGATATATTAATATTTAAAAAATATATTTTTTAATGTTATAAATGCTATAAGTACCGAGTAACTAAGCAAATGAAATATATAGGTCTTGAGGGACAGGCTATAAACAAATACGAATAATAATGTTTACAATTCGCATTTACAGATGTTCATTACGTTTTTCCACTCTCTCTTTCTCTCTCTCTCTCTCTTTGGCATTTTTCCCTGCTGCTGCGGAAGTGGAAAATTAAAAAGTTTAACTGCCAGAACCCGGGCTAGACCTTAATTATTCATAATAAACTCCGGCTATATTTGGGCAGCCAGCGTTTGTTGGCTCTCTTTGTTTATGCCTTTTTATATGTTTAATTTCGTAGGAAATGGTAGTTGTTACAACTGCCTGTGCAGTGTAATTGAAGTTGCAAAAACACGGTGAACACAATGCCCAGGATCGGGCCTGTGATTTTCCAGGGGAAACAGCTTGGCCAACACGCTCCTCGGTGGGTCTGGGGCTGTGGGCTGTGGGCTGCGGACTGTAGGCCCCCAAACGACACTGAATGGCTGCGGACAGCTTTGATGGGCAAGTTAATGGCTGTAAATGAAATGAAATGATTGATACGATAATTTGTGCGCTGACAGCGAAAATCTGAATTAAGCGAAGGCCGGCCAGACACCCAGAAATTAAGGCGATTCAAGGACGACTGTGTCTCGCCCGATAAGCCGCAATAAGGAGAGAGAAAAGATTAAAGATACTATATACACATAGGAACAATGGAGAAGTGCCAAGGGGACAGCGAAGCCTTCAGTATATTATGTAACTATATTATTTTATTGAAAATTATCAGAGAAATGAGGAATTTAATAAGTAGACTAAAAATAATTCCATTTTGAGGTTTTTTTTTTCTTAATTTAAGAGGTTGTTTCAAGCTTAGTTATCAAAAAAATCATATAGTTTCATATATCAAACTTTGAAATGTCGAGAAATATTGCTTTAAACTTTAAAAATAATATTTTCATATACATACCCTAGGAGTATGTTTATCGAGGGATAGGTTGGATTTAATATCAAAAATATGCAAAAATATTGATATTTATAATTTTAACAAGGGTTCGATAATATACAAAAATATACATAATATATATACAAAACAAATATATACAAATAAATAATAAACTTTTGGATATTTAAAGGTTTAATACAACGATATTTAAAATATCGACAAGTATTCGATAAAATAAAAAATAAACAAAGGTTTGATATATCGATATTTAAAATAATTGCAAATGTTAATGTTAAAATATCTTTTACGCTTTTCTTAATCTTATTTGCCTTATGGAAAATAAAACTAACATTGATAATATTATTCATATCAAACAAATATTGAAATATTAAATTATCGACAAGTATTCGATATAAAATCTAACAAATCTAAAGGTTATATATATTGTTTCCTTTAAGCTTAGTTTCCTTATAGAAAAGAAAGCTAACATTGATAATATCATACTGTTTGATACATAGATCGATATCTTAAAGTTTAATCCAAACTTAGTACTCAAATTAAAAAAAAAATAATGTATATATTGGGAAAACTTCGATATATTGCTTTTAAAATCATATCGATGATATTCTCAAAGTTTTAAATATCGTAATTTGAAATACCGAAAAAGATGGTTTTTCATTGCAATCGATATAGATATCGACAAAAATGTCTGTAAAGTGTTAGATTATATTTTAAATAATTTGAAAAAGATGTTTCGAATAACTTCTTTAAAAGAAGCTTAATATTTCCTTAGACACCGATCAATATCTTCCACAAAAGAATGATAGCACAAAGATCGCTACTTTAAATTATCGATTTATTTATCGCCGTTCTCAGTCTCAATAGTTCCTGCCAAACCTTCCCCCCAAGTCAATGTAAGACCCATAATTACAGGTGACATTTCCATAAGACACCTCCGCAAGGATCTGCCCTATGTCAAGGATATGTTGGGTCTTGAAGGCTTCTCAGACATATACGCATATATCATATATATGAATGTCTGATGCTCGTGTGCGTGCCTAGCCAGATGGAAACCATGAGACGGGTCCCGTCCACGGAAGCTATCATCGCCGCTCAGGCGCGTCTAGGCGCCCTCGCAGAAGTAAAACAGGCTTTTCGGCTCTACAGCCATGTGTATATATAGCAGTATATATAGCCAGTTAGTCATCAAGTCGAGGAAACGAGGCGGGAAAGCAGTCAGGCGGCGTTGACGTGCAGCCGACATTTAACTATAATAAACGATACTTCCTTCATGCGCAGACAGGCATTCTTTGGGCCTTGAATGGGCAACGGAATGGCCTCCAAGTGCCATGTAATCCAATCCGGTCGAGTGGTGGGAGAGCCTAGAGGAGAGTTACAACGCACAACTGTCATTAAAAAATTATTAAGAAACTCCTGAAGAGTTCTCTAGGAGAACTGGCAGTTAAATCTTGATTAAAACTGGTAAGAGGTACAAAAAAATAAATCAAATTCCAGCAAGAACTCTATATAGTAGTTGCCGGAAATGGCTTACATAATCTTTGATGTCCTTGGCCATTGTTTGTCCTGTTAAGTTAAGTCCTTTCACAGGCCCACAAGAGGGGAGTTTGGGGGTGGGAACTCGGGGCATAGGGGAATCCCCCGCTCATTCGTCCGTTGCCTTTTATTATTTTTTATGACCTTCTGCACTAAAGAAATGTAAACCGAAACCGAACCGAAACCGAAAGCCAACCGCTGACTAAGTGCCAAATAACAAAACGAAATGAATGGGCATTTCCCAGCAGACAACGCAGGAGCAGGGGCAGGACTAAGGACTAAGGACTGAGGACTGAACTCTGGACCAGACCCGGCACAAAGCGAGCCAAATCAAATAAATTACATTAAAAGAAAAATATGTAATAAAATAAAACGCCTGCCGAAAGGAGACTAAGGAAATGGGCAAGGGGAAAACTGTTGGGGAAAAGTCAAAGCCAAAATAAAGTTTCTATGTTGCAAAGCTCTGAGCTGCAAATCAGCTTTAAAATGCATGAAAATTGTGTGCTGGCCAAGTACCAAGTAAGCTCTCCAACTTTATTTTGCATATTGAGAAACTGTTTATAAATCTCAAGTTCTGGCAACTAGACTCGGGTAGAAATGTTTGGTAAATGTTTGGGCTTTTAGTGCAGTATATACAGTTTATAAGTTTATTTAAATTAATAAAAATAAATGTACAATGTTTGCAAGTAGGGTTCAAGTAAAGTTCTAGATAAAATTTCCAAAAAAAAAAAGAGCCTTTATTAGAACAAAAATATATAGAAACTTTACAGGAAGAATAGGGACAAATAATATTTAAATATGCTCTAAATTATACTTGTTTCTGTATTTATATTATATTTTGTATTCCATTTTTATTAATATACCTATGTTTTAAATTATTATTATATTACATTATCTTGTTACTTCCTCATTCATTTCTGACATTTACCTCTTGAATTAATTATTGATTTCCAATTTAAAGCTCTTGTCCAAACGTTTGTTTCCGTTTCCGTTCATAAAGGTGCATTGGTTAGGCAAAAATCAATCTGTTGCAATTATCCCTCGCTTTTCATATGCCGAAACTGTGGAAAATGTTCTTGTATTTGGTTCGTCAAACTCAATTTCTATTGATCCATGGCATATTCTGGTGCATTTCCCACACTTGCCGCACTTTTAACACAATTTCCGCTTTGGCTTAACATCCGGTGCACACACACTCACCCACACACAACCACTCATTCACGTGTGCACACATAAACTAATCAAGCCCGAAAAAGAGAAAATAGAAATTGGAAAACAGAAAACCGTATAACATATTTCCAAACAAAAGCTGGCCGAAATAAAAGCCCAAGAGCGGCCGGTTTTCAGCGAAACGGGGAAAAAATTGCATAAAACTTTGACCAGTTCATAAAAAACGGAAAATGTAAGAATGCTTAAGTGTGAGTGTGATCGACTATGAGGTACCTGGTAGCCTAGGAATCTAGCTACAAGATAAATAATTGTTAAATATATATAATACTATACAAAAAAAAATAATAATAAATGAATACAAATATATACATACAAAAATGTACAAAAATTTAAATTAAAATTTAAATTTGAAAATAAAAATATAGTTTTAAGCTTAAACATTTCGAGAGCTCAATTTTAGAGTAAACGAGCACTTCAATTCCATTTTCAAAGAGTAAATACAGCTCAATTAATGTTATCTGCATATTTAATAACCATATAAGCCGAAGATAATACTCTAAGCCTCTTAAATACATAATAAAGATTTTCAACTAACACACATTGGTTAAAAAACCATTTTATTTAATTTTCCCCTTGGACTATTTTCGGGCAATCTCACCCAGAGCTCACTTTAAGCCGTCGGGAACTTTTGTTTCACATCGATGCCATTGTTATGGTGGAAATATATATCCGGCAGGAAAAAACAAGAAAGGAGATGTGGAGGCACGTACAACCTCCACTCGAACGGAACTCCAATGGAGCATTCATTGTTAACCCAGCGCACAATTGCGTCTAGATTCCGATTTCGAAGGCCTTTTCTCGTGTTCTGATCACACTGCGAGGAAAAATGTGCTCATTACAGATTTTAAATCGTATATTATAAAAATATTACTATTTTTTTTAATATAATCGAATAGGTAAGCTTACTAGCCCAAAGTAGGTTTACCTAAGGAGGTTTATATAAAAGCCTAATATTATATCAAAAATGTCGTAAATACATCGATTTGATATCTATCGAAAATTAACTAAGAGGTAAAAAATATCGATATTGTCAAAAAATATCCGATAAATGAATATTTTTTCCCGATTAAATTGCTACGATAAGCCAAGCAAAATATCGATTTATTGCCCATATAATGCAACGTTTCAATATCGATTTCTTGTGTATCGACTTTGGCGTAAAGAATCTTAATATATACAATCTCGATATTTTCTGTGATCCCTGAAACCTTTTTCCATTGAATTAAAATTACTTTGCTTAAGATATTTGTATTTTAGATATATATATTCCTATAAATGTTCTTCAAAGCAATTTCTAAGTGCATAATTATACGCAACACATTAATGTTTCTTGTTCAATCAATATGGAGAGAGTTACCTGAAAAATTCACTTGCATTACTTTCATTGTGTCAGCCATCATAAGTCGCTGTCAGCCGGATGCTGGGCAGGACACGCGACTCCGGAAGCTGTTTGAACCACTTGCAGCCTAGAAAAGGCTGGCTTGGCTTGGCTAAGCCCCAAAGCAGATATGTAACATTTATATCACATATGTAAATATATATAGCGGAGCTGGGGGACTAAAAGGCCTGAGCAAACACGCTGACTTTCACCTGGATATGCCACTTAAGCCAGGGGCATTCGTACGGCCGTGGATGCGGATCCCGTAACGGGTCCGGTCCTCAAACGTCGGCATTAGCGGCAAACAGCCAGCAGGCAGCAGCAAGTGGCTTAAATCCTTTACGTTATCCCCGCACAGACACATGTAACGTGGTCCCTAAACGTGGCCAAAAGCCCAAATTGCTTTGCCAAAAGGGGGGGTAAACTGCTGCTTTTTGTGCTTGGTAACCGTAACTGTAGGCGCGTCCTGGCCGCAGCTTAAGCCAGGCCAAAGAGAGAATTTCCCAGCACAGCTAAGAGAGGCGGCTGGAAGGCACTGGAAGCAGTGACATAGATTCAACACGACCTGCGCATGCCCTGTAAAAATAGCAAACGAAAGTAGTAGAACACAAGAAAATGTATTGCGTTTTTTACTTACTTGGAAATTAATCACTTGGGGCATTAAAAATTTGTAAAAATAGGGATAAAAATACAAAATATACATGATAAAAGTATAAAGAAAAAATTTAAAAAAAATACAATTTAAAAATTATTAGAAATTAGTTATTATTTATTATTAATTATAGGTTTGTAAATTGTAAAAAAGAAATAGGGAAATAGGATCATTGATATTTTTAAAAACCAAAAACTTAACTTAAACTTAAGTTTATAAAATTCATAAATTTCATATGTTTGTATAATGTTTTATTATTTTTTTTTTTGTTCAAGTTTGCCAAAATACGTGTTTAAAGCAATAGACTCATTCACCTAATACGCTACCTTCCAGGACTGGAAGTTTGTGAAGCGTTCTCTTTGTGGTTTAAGAGCATTACTTAAAGAGGGGAAGTCCCGAATTTACGAAACAGAACCGCCAAAGCCACAAATTTAGAAAATCAAATCAGAAACCGAGCTGGCAAACATCCTTGGCTTCCAGCTTAATTGTAATTCAAATTGAAAGAAAACAGGTGTCACAAAAGAAGTAAATAAATAATGTTTTGCTATTAAAAGATTTATTTACATATTATGGAAGCATTAAAAGGCCTTTCTGGCTTCGAATTATGATTTATCCAAACATAAAACAGGTAGTTTTAAACTAGCTTGAGGTGAATATTGTATAGATATGAGTTGGCAATGTAAACTCCATTTTCATTCATACATATTTCATATGCAATTTGTCTGCTTAATGACTTGCTTCAGTTGAACTCAATTTATTGGCACAAACTGTCGTCAATTGAGAGCAGAGACAACCCGAAACCCGAATCGCCACAGGACTCGAGGGGCAGGATAATTAAATATGAAGCGGGTCGAATTTCGAATACTAATTAATTCCTACTTTAAAGCAAAGGGCCACTGTTTGTGCGCCCTGAGTGTGTGTTTGGATTGCCATTATATCCATTATCTGGAAGATGTCAGTAAGGAAATTTACAACTGTTTGTCGGCACTGGTAATTTATGGGCCAAAATGGGGCTTATGCGGCCAGAAGCCGTCTTAAATGTGCCATGTGACGGGAATACAAATAGTTAACCCTCTCGCAAACCTCAGCCCCCCTTGCTCCCTGCACAAAGTTGGCGGCTTGTCCGCCGCTTTGCTAATTAGACGCTCAACATATCACATACATTTTGTGCACTCATCACTCAAAAAGCCAACGCAACAGAAGGCTCAAGCTGCCAGACAGCAGCATCAGCATCAACATCAACTGCAGCTGTAGCTGAAGCTGCAGCAAAGCCAGCAGGAGTACCCCTTGAAAAATAATTGTATTTAAAAAATAGTGATAGGAAAAATATTATAAGCAATACAAATATTAAGGTAAAGCAAAGAAATCGTAGTCGTATTTCTTAATCTATTTAAATAGCTTGCCTTTAAAAGCCTTTTAAGAGTACTTTAAATCCTTAACAAGATTTTATAATTACTTCATTACACTTTGGCACCAGAATTTCTTATTTTATTCTGTCTCCTGGCCAGGGTATGGCTTTTTCATATATTTAATTTGGCGTCAAATGTGTGCCACAAAGTAACCGGCAAGCGGGAAAGCGGAAAAGGCAGCAACAGAACCTGCTAAATAATTAATTGTACAAGGCACAGTGGCAGGAGCTTGGATAAAAAATAATTAAGTTCTGAATGAAACTTAAGGATATAGAAAAAAAAACAAAAATAAATAATATATAAAAGAAAATATAATAATAATAATATTGATAATGTGTACATAAATATAAATATAAATACATTACAAATGGAATACATGCATATTAAAATGTATATACTTATAATAATAATCATATTATATTTATAAATAAATAAGCTTAACTTGTAAACCAAACTTGGAATGTATCTTAATCTTGGTATATGCATACATTAACAATGAACTATTAAATATTAATATAAATATTTAATAGCTAAAATCTAATAAATATCCCCTCTAAGAATATAAATATAATATTTTTTATAATAGTATTATAAAAAATAATAATATAGTAAACAATATTATGAAAAGTAACAGGAAAATCAATATAAATATTTAAATATATGTAAACAATATTATAAAAAGGATTATAATTATATAGTTAATATATACAAAAATAAAAAATAATTATATACAAATGCCATCTCAGGATTATAAAAACTTTTATCCATAGAACTTTAATCATAAATAAAGTTATGTTAAAGTGGTGAGAAACCTATTAATATCGTCAAAGAAAAAAAATGTACAGAAAATCCATTAGTTTATTGCCATCTAAAATTGATTTAACTTTTTAATGAAAAGCGACTAAAGTCCTTGAATTTCCATCGTTACCATTGCTTCCACCGTACTTTTTCGACTACATTTATCGCCGAAATGTATGCTATGCAATTTTAAAAGCGAAGAAACAGCGCAACAGTTGAGCTCAACTCCTCCCTCCTTTCCCCAGTCGTCCCCTCTCTTCATCAACGCCACTCTCCACCTGCACTCCTTTCGCAGTTCAAGTTCACGGCAAGAGGGGGAGAGAGGGTACAAAGAGTGACAAAAGTCGGTAAGCATAATGTGTAAGTCATGTTGGAACTATAGAAGGTGGTCTCATTGCAAGCACTGCACTCTCCTTGGAGAAAGTCTCGCCTATTGCCCACTCTCTCTAGCTTTTTTGTCTATCTGAGAGCGGAGAGAGAGCTGTAAATATTTATTGTCCTCAACAAAGCTGACGGGCACCACCTTCTAAACCTGCATCATGGTGTAAGCCATTGAATAGTCTCTCAGTGAGCGAGTGTGTGTGTGTGTGTGATTGTGCATACAAAAGCAAAGGCAGAGGTGTATCAACACAAAAAACCTTTCAAAATTCTAGCAAGATACATTCGTTTGGCACACGAATTTCAATTTCCGCTTCATTACGCTCTCCCCCGCCCTCTATCCCTGCTCTGGCTCTGGCTCTCATTCCAACACTCTCACTCCCTCGTTCTTCAAGCGGCTTTTAGAAAAAAGAAACAGGAGTAGCAATAAGAGTAAGCGGAGAGAGAGTAAATTGAAGTTGGAGTTGGAATTTGAGAGAGAGTAAAGTGGGATCGAAGTGGAGATACTCTATCTCTAAAATATATTTTTAAAATTGAAATACCTATTTATGTATATTTACACTAATATTATTATTATTCAAAATATTCTATATCTCAGAATAATAGTTCCTAAAGTATATTTTAAAAATTTAAATACTCATTTAAGTATATTTAAACTAATATTGTTATTAATTATAAACTTATATATAAATACTTATTAACCATTAAGTGAATTAAAAGGATTACTATTATTTTATTGCATTATATATTTTGTTATGATATGGTATCTTTATTTCATGTCTATAAAATATTTTAAAATCTTGTACAACACCTGATACATATCTATCACCTTGACACATACTTATATCTATATTCCGTTGCCATTTCTGTGCAGGAATATTTCGGAAACTTTCGAATCTCTGCTGCTGCCGGAAATTCTCGTACAGGCATTGTGAGTATTTTGCCTTTGCGACAAGCTATGTATATGAAATATTTGCGAATATCTGGCGAAACTTTTCCAGCTTCTCGTTTTAGCTATTTTTGTGGGGCTGAGACTTTTCCCAGGGGGAGGCAATGGCAATAGGGAAGTTTTTACTGTTCCCCTGGTTCGTGGCTACCAGTTTTGATTGCATTTAAAAATGTCAATAGCTTGCACTTTCATGGATATTGTTCTTTTTTTTTTGGGCACATTCACTTGTTATCATTATCATTGGGTACTCGTTAGCATTAAATAGATAGACCTGCAACAGGTGCAAGTCACTTGACAAACTCATTTCTTGTTCTTAAAATTATATAAAAGTTAGTAAACTCAAAACGTACAGTAAAAGTATTAAAAAAATTCAGTGGATATGTTTTATACTTGCAAATTATGAATGTGCTTCGATTAGATGTATATTTTAAGCGTAACTTAGCATTGTTAGGCTAAATTCGTCTTGTACTTTTTAATTTAATTTTTTTAACCGAAGATTTAAATCCTTAGCCAACACTGGGTTCAAGAACAGGAAAAGCAAGCGGTTCGAGGAGCCACTGACTCCGAATTACTGTTGTGGGTTGTTTGGGTTGTGTTCTTTGCTAAGCTCTCAACTTTAGGAAAGTGGATAAAAATAGTGGTTTTTTCTAGATCCTAAACCTTAAGGATAAAGTTTTCGTAATAAATAATTGGAACCGCAAATTAAATCCGAATTAATTATCAATAAATTAAAATTTTCAAAAATTAAATAAAAAACTTAATTTTAATAGAACGTATCACAGACAGAATACGCATAAGAATGAATGCCTTTCCAATTTGTTGTGATCGATGATGCAATGGAAATAATTGAATTTTAATTTAAATGGGGTCAATACAATTAATTAACTATATTAATAAATACAAAAATAATGGAAACAAATATGTTTTCATTATTTATATGAGTTTCTGAAAAAAATAAAACAAGTTTTCGATTAAGGAAGAGATATAACATGTTACAAAAGTTATAAGAAGAATAACAAGTTATAAGAAGAATACCAATTTATAAGAGGTATAACAAGTTATAAGAGGTATAACAAGTTATAAGAGGTATAACAAGTTATAAGAGGTATAACAAGTTATAAGAGGTATAACGAGTTATACAAAATTATAAGAACCTGCTGCTGAGGGAACACTATTTACCAGCACCACCTATTGGATTTTCTTGGCAACCTTAAAAGGAATTTTGGCTAATTAGGGTTGACCTTAGTTAAAATAAAATGACTACAATATGTGGTGTTCTTTGCAAGAACACAGCATTTTTGTAGCTATATTCTTTAAACTTTTAATAAATTTTTAATTTGCTAGATTTTTTAATATTTATGCAAAGAACATACATTTTTTTCGGATTAAGAAGCTCCCTCCTGGGAATCTATGGTTTCTTCTTTCGGATAAATCGTTGGCTTTACCTCCTTCCATGTACAGTGAAAACCTCCCTCAAAAGAAACAATACAAGAGGAAATCCCAATAATTTAGCTTCGTTCCTTCCTGGTACATTTTCATAAGCTAAACATATGTTCAATCTTCATTAACCTTTAGCCATCGATAAAATCTCTTGATTGACACGCTGCAAGTCATATAAAGAAAACGCCATCTTACTTCTTTTTTAGTTTAAACAATTATTAAATGTATTTTTGATGTATTTTCTTGTTCGCTTGGTTGGTTGTTGTGTGTTGCGGCTGTTGCCTGTTGCCTTGGTTTGTTGCCTGGGTCGTCGGCTCGCCTGCGTTTGATTGATTGATTGATCTAATGGTAAATACACTGTCGCGCACTGGTCGCAGTTACTAGGCAAAAGTGGGAGTAACTAACGTAACACGGAACCAACTGACTGCTAACCTCGATGTCCACTACGATATCGAGCTTCGTTCGTATTATCTTAGCCACTATATAAAAGATTGCATGTACATCTAGGGCGTAATTAAACGTTAATGAGAGGAAGGTTAACATAACCTCGCTCGGGCATTAGCATTACATTTACAGGGGGGAACTAGGCCTAAATTAGATACAATTATTCATATATTTGTAAATATATATATGTATATATATATATAACCGTTAGCCGCCCTGCTGGCCAAAGGATTGCCATAGCTGGACAAAGCATAGGGAAACCTTAACAATTTTAAGCAGAGATAAAACCTTTACAGGAAGAAGCCTTCAAAGGGAGTCCTTTCAGCTACAAAATATAGAAGCAATCTTGTGGCCAGCAGGTAGACTTTGCGGCTCCTGTTTAAACGTTAAACTTAGGTAGTTAAACTTAGTTAGAAATTGCAGGGTCTGGGATCGGGGGGATCTGGGATCAGGGATTAGAAGCTGCAGTCCAGAATCTGGCTAAACGAGTGACAAGGAGGAAGTGTTTGGGGTCGGAGTCGGAGCTGAAGTCTAGAAGCGCTGCGGCAGTATTTCGTTTTTGATGCCTCGCAGCGCGTGCTTTTTCTTGCGGTGCGTGGACAGGTTGCAGGACTGCTTAAAGGAGGCGCTGCACAGCTCACAGTTGAAGCGCCGCTCCTTGCTGTGCACCACGCGATGCAGTTCCATCCGCGACTTGTACTTGAACTTGAGACCACACGTCTCATGGTCACAGACGTACCAGCGCTCGCCATCGTCCGAAGACACTGCGCTGCCGGCGCTGGCCGTTGTGCTGTTCGAGTCTTTGGGCAGCTCCTGACTGGCGGCCAGCATGGCGGCAGCCATGGCACTCGACGGCGGCACGCTGAGGCTGAGATTGGTGAGTCCCGCTCCGGTTTGTTGCTGTTGCTGCTGCTGCTGCAGCACGGCCGTCACATTCGGCGGCGTGGTGCTGACCGTATTGGAGGTGCTGGTGCTGGCGCTGACACTCACAAAGCCAGGCGTGGGCGGCGGCGGCGGGACCACTGGAGCCGGCACTAACTGCGGCAGATGGTAGATGGTGCCCGCTGCTGCCGCCGCCGCCGCGGCCTGCATATCCGGCGTCATGGTTAGTTGGCTGGGTTCGATTTTAATGTCAATGCTGCTGCGTGTGCTGCCCTCGCCGCCAATGGCTGCAGCGGCTGCGGTGGCGGCCGCCACTGCATTGGCATGCAGCTCCGCTAGCTCCTTGGCCACATCCCGCTGCTGCTGTTGCTGCTGCTGCTGTTGGAGCTGTTGCTGGTGCGCCTGCTGTTGCTGCTGTTGGTGTTGTTGCTGCTGCTGCTGTTGTTGTTGTTGTTGGGCCTGGTGCTGCTGCTGAACCTGCTGCTGTACTTGAACCTGCTGCTGTTGTTGTTGCTGCTGCTGCTGCTGTTGCGCCTCATGCAGCTCCACCTCGCGCTGCTCATCCTCCGAGTACTTGGTCGAGCAATGGTACAAGGCCAGTGGCACTGTGACCGCCGTCACACTCCCCGCCCCCTGGGAGCCGCTGCCGCCTGGCGTAGCCGCTCCCGCCGCAGCTGCTGCCGCCTCCACATCGGTCAGGCAGTAGCTGGAGGTTCTGCTGTGCTCCTGCTGCAGGGATAAACGTAGCCATTAGGTTGGGACAGTCGGGCTCTCGGGCCAGTACTCACCTTGGCAACGCCATGCAGAAAGTTGTGCTCGTCCTGGATGTGCTTCCAGAATTGATCCTGCGTTTGGAGCTCCTCCTGGCACGTGTGGCACACGATCCAGAAGCTGTCGCCCGACAGACAGAACTCGCCCAGCTTCGTGTAGATCTTGTTGTTCTTGCTGAGGATGCGCGGAAAGCCCATTGCGTCGTTGTTGCGTTTGTTTATGTTTTATTTTATGTTTATGGCCCTGGTAGCGAGCTCTGGCCCTGATGCTGCATCCCCGTCGCCGGTTTGCCCCGAAATACCACCAGCCGTTCGCTCCCCATGCGGGCATATTTCCCTCTCCGCGCTTTGGTCACACTAATTATGGGTGGGTGTCCGCCATGGATATTTAAATTATCTGCTGTTCCCAAATATGCTCAATTCCAGCATAAAACACTTCCAAATGCAAATACATTCTCCAGCATGCATTAACATGTTTATTAGATTAAAATGTTGATTTAAAACTTGAACTTTATATTCTTGATAAAAATATTGAGGGCACTCTTTCATATCGATATTTACTTGTGATAGCAATTTAGTGTTACCACACTTCAAATAATAATATAATATAACTCTAATGTAATATAATATAAAATAATAATAATATATAATGTAAAATAATAATAATTGTCTAAAATTGACAAAAAAATTAGGTATTGAGTTTTTAATACAGCAAAGTTCTCCTATTAAAACCAAAAAGAAATGACCAAACCAGACTGAAATCGGTTGAGTTTTAGCCAAGTTATGACCAAAAAACCCTTCAGGAGTTCTCGATTTTTAAGCCAAAAAATTTTCAGAAATATTTAAGGGGTTCCATCGTAAAAATTACAAAAAATAAAAAATCTAGTTTTGAATGCAGAAAAGTTCTCCTATTAAAACCAAGAAGAAATAACCAAACCAGACTGAAATCGGTTGAGTTTTAGCCAAGTTATGACCAAAAAACCCTTCAGGAGTTCTCGATTTTTAGGCCAAAAAATTTTCAGAACAATTTAATCGTAAAAATGACAAAAAATTTACCAAAAATATGAAACCGAGTTTTGAATGCAGAAAAGTTCTCCTATTAAAACCACGAAGAAATAACCAAACCAGACTGAAATCGGTTTAGTTTTAGCCAAGTTATGACCAAAAAACCGTTCAAGAGTTCTCGATTTTTAAGCCAAAAAATTTTCAGAAATATTTAAGGGGTTCCATCGTAAAAATTACAAAAAATTTACAAAAAATAAAAAATCTAGTTTTGAATGCAGAAAAGTTCTCCTATTAAAACCACGAAGAAATAACCAAACCAGACTGAAATCGGTTGAGTTTTAGCCAAGTTATGACCAAAAAACCCTTTTAGGAGAGAGCCAAAAATATACCCCCTTTTT
>VNJV01007508.1:0-28082 GCA_008042635.1 Drosophila nikananu
GTAAAATTTAAATTCGTTAATTTTTTGTTTTTTATATCTTAAGTTGTAATAAGAATAAACGTTCATACCCTAAAAAATTTAAAAAAATTGTGTATCCCTGTTATTAAAAAAAAACATGATGCACATATAATTATTTGTATGAGGTATAATCTTATAGGCCTGCATTTTTCCAAAATACATTAAATCAACTTCGAATCATTAATAAAATATGAATTTAAACAAAAATAAACTTAAAGGTTTTAGTTTTAATTGTCCCAGTTTTAAACCATGATTCTAGGCTCGACCAAGTGGGATTACGAGCGAGATGGATGTATGAGAATTGTATTCATAATTTAAAATGTTTCTTAATTTATGAAAAATATTTTAAAATATTTATAAACTCATCCAAAAATAAAATTAACTTGGAAGCTAAATAACGAATGGTGATAATCTCTTAACGATTTTCTTAAGGGGCATATACACCAAGGCATGTCAAAAAAATCGATTTATTTTCTTAGGGCTTCATATCTTCTAGTTTTAAGTCAAATTTCTAAAAAAAGAAGTTATAGTCGAAAATGCATGCCTTCGTTCAATGAGCGCCAAGCCATTGACAAATTTTTAAACGCGTTTTTCTCAAAACTATGTGTTTTCCAAATCGGTATTGAAAATATCTCGAAACCCATTGAATCGATTGACTTGCAATTTGCTGTGGTTATTCTATAAATCTATCTAGTCTTTATCATAGGATTTGTTTTTAAGATTTTAATTTTTTTTTATTGGGAAAATAATTATGCTTTTTTTATTGACAATCACAACGTTAGGTCAAACGGCCGCCATTTAAAAAAAATGTATATTTTCAAAATCGACAATGATAAAAACTCGATAATAGTATCTGTTTTAATAACATTTTTGGTTATTTAATTTTAAATGATGTTTGACGTTACGGGATCTGGTACCAAATACCTAAATTTTTTTTTACCTTATTTAAATAAAAAATTTAAAATAATCTTAAAGGTATAGAAAAATCCCCGATCCAAAACTTTAAGAGTCTTTTTATCTACATTAATTTTTTCATTGTAACTATTTTATGCTGTGGACACGGTTTAAAAAAATTACCCCACATATAGGGGTGAATAAAAAAGCATTATTATCAGAATGAAATTATCATCCATTTGAACAAAAATAGGCTTTACTATTTTTTAATGGGAGAGGGAAGTGAAACCTAATTTGCTGGAAATCACAACTTTTTGTTCAAAACTATATTAAGTTTTTATACATTATTTTATTCAGGTTCAAATAGAACACAAACTTGTAATAAATACAAAAAATACTTGTTGTGGGATTACCGGACATGTGTCCATAAGAGCGAAACTCAAAGCAAACTCCAAAGGTTCGCCATTTTGCAAAATTTAGTCAATACCAATTGTTTATTATCCTATTATCATTTTTTACATGACTATCTTCAAAGTTTCACTATTATTGCCATATTATTTCCTAAAAAAAAGTTCTCTAAAAAATTCTCATATTTAAATTGCTGTCATGTGTACATATCCCCCTTGAAAAATCGGTCATATTTTTCATCCGGAACAGCAGGAAAGCACACAGCACTGTGAATAATATTCCGAGCAGCGATAACTGCGAGATAGGAACATACAAGCGCCTGATCCGACTGAAATCGGTTGGTTCTGTGGGCCCTCAACGGTCTAAGCTGATTCCAATTACCAGCTATCAACGCTCCTCCCCCCCTTTGGAGACCTTGTTTTTCCACTTTTTCTCTGCTGCCGCCCTCTTCAATTGTTGTCGGCTGCTGCCAAATCGCCGCTGAACCCTAATATATGGCTATTATGGCGTACAGTACTTTAGGCCCCGAGCGTTGCCCTGGCAATGGGGGGCGGAGCGGGGTCGGGCCGGAGCCGGAGCCGGGGGCCAGAAGGGCATTATAAATCTTCATTGTTGGGGCAGCTCTGTAAAGTAGCACAGACAACAGCCGAAAATTTCCGATGCTGCCCTTCCCCGGGACAGGATGTGTGAGTGTGTGCTAAAAGCAACATCAATTTGCATGAGTTGTGCGGTTGTGCGTGTGTGTGTGTGTATATATGTAATTACAAAAACACACGGACCGAGGCTGAGTACGTGCAAATCTGACCAAAAATTTAAATTGAAGCTAAAATTTTTGCCAAATGCTGTTGCCGGCAACGCACCATGAGGATGATGATGTATGCAACTCTTTTTCAGCCCCTTCGGTACCCGGCCACTCTGCCCAGTGCCAGTGCCAGTGCCACCACCCCGGGCCATATAGTATGTCCATATGGTCCAACCGAGGCCTAACGCCCTCGCCCGCCCCCACTGACCCACCCTCGGCCGGCGGCAGGCACTTCGTATGCGATCTCTCTGGAGGCCGTTTTGCGAAAACAAGTATATCGAATTTTAATTACATTTGCTTCATCTGTGCGGGCGTATGTGTTTTTGCTTTTTGCGCCAAACAGCCGACACGGAAATGTGATTTTTGATTGAGTGCCGACCAAACAGTAGCAAAAACCCAGGCGAAGAGCCGCCTTGAGGCGGGTGGAAAAAGAGTAGAGGCTGAAAAGCGACATGCAGCTTCGGAAAGGTCTCGTGTACTCGAAATTCACCAGCGTGGGGTCTGCGACACCCCAGTATGCATATAAAAGCATAAATAGGAAAGTCCCATAAGCAGTGAAGCTATCCGTATAATCAACCTGCCGCACTAGTCGTCGGATAAAAAATTATCTGTATCTGTACCAAAAGGCAGTAGAAAAACGAAATCTAAGGTCGTTGACTGAAGTTCCTAGAAATTTTCACTGAACGGTTCAGTGTACGAAACCGAAGTAAATTGTTCATGAATACTTGAGCCCGTTGGCGATAATTTTGTGATAAATTTATTAAAATTGCGTAGCTAAAGATATTTTCAAAGGCTCTCAAACGATTCTTTTTCGAGATATTTAAATTGGAACATTGACTACTCAACTGAGCTGACACCTAGTCGTTTTTTATCGTTTTTAGATCTCAAAGAAAATCATTCCATGATTAACTTTCACTGACCATTGTACTTTGGACGATAGCTTATACCTTTTGTGGTAAACACTGGCTAAACGAGGCACGAGACTAAGAATATGCTCTGGATCACGTGTTCTGATGTAAAGATGATTACTTAAATTCGAGAAAAAGACAGGAGAGCTCAGTAAGGGCGGAAAAAGATCGAGCTGGAAATAAATTCAAATTATGGAACTGTGAATCGGCTGCTCTTACAATTCCTTTCGGCCCAGCTCAACCATGTTTACCATCGCCATGTCGAGACTCAAGTGCATAAACATTTATTTGCCCTAGGAAAGGCATTTGCCATCCTGCCCCAGGCCGCAGGCAACCTCGGCTGTCGACACTTGACGGAGCAAGGCAACCCGCAAGCAGTGTACGTTTTATATTATTTTATTCTATGGTTCGCCGTCGGAGCTTTGAAAAAGGATAGGCGCCGCAGAGGCAGAAGCCTGCGTTAGCCAGTTATGGCCTCAGACGTTTTCATTTTCATTAAATGCCTTCGCGGCTCGGCTTCAGCTGGAGCTCCGGCTGCCTGGCCCTGTATCCCGTTACGGGGCCGGGTGGCGAAAAGGATATTGTCTAAGAACAAAAGCGGAATAAATTAATTTAGCTCATGTCCTGGCCCCGGCAATGAGCTAGAAAATGAGCTGCAGAATATGTATGTGGCATGCGGACGCCTCCAAGCCCGTCCTGATAATAACGAAATATGTGCAGCTGACAGGTGGCAGAAGCAGCAGGAGCCATTAGGCAGGCTCCTTGTCTGAAATTTAATAAGTTCAGCGACGGGCTGAGTTGCCTCGCTGGGCGCATATTAAAAGTATGAAGGCCTAAGGCAGCGCGGTGGTGGCATCAAATCCCCATGCGCACTCTATCGATGCCGGGCATATCGCTTGCGTTTATTGCATTAATTTTTCAATAATCCCGCAAAGCTGAAACAAATATCTGAAGTGGCGCACCTCTCGGCTGATAGGACTAATCTTTTATTGATGCCCGATGCGATACAAAACGGAAGCCGGCGCGCGCTCAACTGAGTTAATTAAATTTGCTGCCGAGGACCGACCTGGCCTTCCTCCGTCAACCTGCTCTGGGACTTGCCTTTAATGGGCACATCTCAATCCCGGCCTTAGCCCGCCACCCAGCCCCAGACACGGCATTATCGGCCTCTAAGTATGCCGGCAACCCTTTTCACCGGATCCCTCCCTTTACTTGGGCCAAACTTTCTGCTTAATGCTTAGCCCAAACTTTTTTGACATTTTTATTGACAACAATCCAGGAGCCCCGAAGAAGCAACAGCAACCACGGCCTTCTCCTCCATGTGGCTTGTACAACATTTTTTGCTCTCCTGGGCTGCGGTAAAGTTTGGTCTGGGGTTTTGGCGCCGGACTGCGGACCCCGGACTCCGAGCTCCGGGCTCATGCGGCCTCCTGCGCCCGTGTGCTGCGGTCAAATCTAATTTCCGCAGCTTTTACTACTTTATTAAACTATTACAACTAAAGCCAGCCCGATTCAGCCCTGCCAGGCTGCTGGCGATGGCGATGGCGCTGGCAATGGCCATGGCGATGGCTACGGCGATGGGTATTAAAAAAGTTATGTTCCTACGTATATATGTGCGGGCGAGTGTGGTGGGCGGGCCACGAAATGTGTTAATAAAGCACACTTGCCACCGACATGGCCACATAATGAAATGAAATTGCGGGGGCAACAAAATTGCCTGCACTATGTGGCAGGGTGTGAGCGCTACCCCGGATCTCAGTCCGATCGGGGATCCCATTGATCTGGCCTGGGCATGCATATGCACAGTAATCTCCTTGGCCTCCGAGTGGCATACGTTGCCGGCACTTTGTGGCGCTTTTACGACTCGTTGGCCCGGCTTGACGGCATCAAGTTTCAGCCACTTCCTGCTCGGCTCCCTCCTTGGGCACGCTTAATTGCTTTGACCTTTGCCCAAGTGTATGTACATAGTTTTGGCCGTGTTGCACGTTAATTAGCATTAAGCAGGGGAGCAAGTGGAACGACGAGCATCTAAACATGGCCTTTTGCTGTGGTACGGGTCTGTGATAAAAATTTATGGCCAGCGGCTGGGGCTTCCCCCCACATGCATGTGAAACTTTGGCCATACTGCAATTAAATTTAAGCTGCTTCAAGCCTAGGACCCCCACACAGGCTGAGGGAGCAGGAGCAGGAGCAGAAACAGGATCGGGATCAGGATCAGGGTTCACAAAAGACTTGTGGCCATAGCGACTACAACGACGACGGCAAAGTTTGTTAGGTTTTCTGGTTTCGGTTTTTGGTCTACAGACGCAAAAGTTCGCGTTTGTTTCTTTCTCCCTTTTGATATGTATTTTAATTCCTTGGCCTGGGTGCCACTTTGCAGTTGGGCGTCCAGGACTTTTGGCTTGCCAGCGGCAGCAGCCACTAGGATGTCTGTGGCTTAAATGGCACTTATGAGCTTATGCCGCAACTTACATTATTATTATTACTCCGATTTTTGTGTGCTGGCATAACATGAACGCTGCTTCTTGGCGCGCAATAAATAGTTATAGACTGCGGGGAGTCCTTAAAGCGGGCGCGGAGGGAGTCTTGTATTAATTAAGAAGCATTAGCGCCCAGGCGGCTTGGTTTATGGGGGCCGGGGCATATGCTCCCGGAACTTTGGCTATCAGCACTCTCGCTAAGTGCGATTTACGACGGGATAGAGGGGCCTGGACGCAAGCCCGATCGGGCGGAAGTGGTCTGTGCTCTCGTCGGATTCAATCCACAGCTTTGGCAGAAAAAATCGTGAAATCTCATCACACTTTCGAGCATTATTATAAAGAATCAAATAAAGCAAAGCTCTCGCATGTCATAAGCGGTAAATTCAATTTGAGTTTTACAACATTTCACCGCTGCCCGGCTTTGTTCGGGTTGTTTGACAGTTTTTGCAGCGCACTCAATCAGCACTTGTTAGAACTTTTTAGTGTGCTGTAAAATAAACATGAGTGTAAAGCTGAAATGAAATGAAATTTAATAAATGCAGTGCCGTGGCGGCGGTGTTAGTGAGTGTCTGTGGAAACCGGAGTAGAGTAGGGCAGGGCGACAGGCAGCATGACATGCACTTCATAAAACTTTGCTCATATAAATTGAAATTGAAATGAAATGATGATGCCAGAGCTGCCACGTGATATCCGAGGCTGTGTATCTGTATCTCCGTGTGTGCGAGTGTCCATGTGTGCAAGTGAGAGTTGACAGCCGGCGAGAGCTGCGTCCCCGCACTGCACAATGGCTGGCTGTAAAAATTTGTTGGCCAAACAACAAGTGGAGCAGCTAAAGCAGCAGCAGCAGCAGCAGCAGCAGAAGCAGAGGCAGAGGCAGCAACAGCCTGAAAAACAACTTAAACTGTCATTGCAAAGTTTGAGGCAAAGCCCAGCGGCGCTGGCAGGGAGCGGAGGTATTAAAAAACTTTCCTCTGAGCAATTATGTGAAGGCTACTTAACTTTTTTGCAGGCAATAAATTTGCCCTTTAAGTGGAGACTCGCAGCAGGAGCGGCAGCACGCACCTGAGCTGCGACACAATTTTGTTGCACACTCGATTCTATGCTGTCGGTTTTTTTGGCTTTTCGGGTCCGCCCACTCGTAGAATTTGCCAGAGCTATGTGCAGAAATTCAATTAGCCAAGCGAGTGGAGGCGGCAGGGGCAGGAAGCAGCAGTTTGCCACTTGGCATGCCGTGCAGTTTTGGGGAATGCTTTGAAATACACGCATGCACACTTGGATACAGATCCTCTCTGCATGCCTAGATACATTTCACGTCCGTGTGCAGGGGCGTGCGGTTGTGACAGGCTGGCTGCCTGCTGCCCTCTGCTCTGCTGCTCCGCTGCATACTTGCCTCAATTACGCCGAAAATGTCACATTAATTATTGGCATTTATGGGGTTTGCGCCGCTTTTGATATGATAGACGACAATGCCGACCAAAATTTGAAGTCTACTTTATGGCGCGCTATTGTTGTGTCCTCGAAAGCGTGCTTCTGTGTGTGGCAGACGCACAGACACGGGTATTTACGAGTGCTCATTCGTGTGTGTGTGCGTGTGTGGCGGTGAGCGGTTATATTAATTGGAATTTGTTTTTGTGTGTCAGGTGCAAGACGCTGCCGCTGGCGTCTGCGCTGGCTTTGCCGCTGGGCTCTTTGTTGGGCTTTGCGGCAATTAAAAATTAATTTGACAAAGCGAGACATTTCGAATTAATTTCGAGTCTAAGCGGTGTTTTAATTCAATTTATGTTTCTGGCAGCACAACTTGACAATGCCGTCCGTTGAGTGGATCGATTGACTCAAGGTCTGATCAGGTGAGTGTTCGCACTCGAATGTGTGCGACTTGAGTGTGCGCTTGAGTCGCATTTTATGCTCGAAATTAATTAAGTGCCGACCTGCCCTGGGCAAACATTTGAAAGCAGCTCATATCGCTTGCTCGTGTATATCTGTTAAGGTTGTCCGTGCCCCGCCTCCCCCACTTCACTCCGCTTCAATCCATCTCCAACTCCAATTACTTAATGACAGCTTCCAGTTGCAGTGATTAGGCTGAAAGCGCTTTGAGCCGTAGAGGCCTCCTAGCCACTGCCACTGCCACTGCCAATGCCGACTATGCGCATTCAACGTCAACTTACGCCAGCCGTCTGTCAGCAACAGGAGTCGCCTCCACACTCATGCGGCTACTTATGCAAAATGCTGGGCTCTGCCACTAGGCGACACCCGTTGCTGCTCATCTGCACGCACTGGAGCAGCCGCCTTGATCGGCCGGAGCGGCGGGGAAGCGGCCCGGAGACACACAATTGTGTTGATTGCACAGATGACAGGGCGTAGGACGAGATGACAACTTTGCTGCCTGCCACCCTTGATGACAATGAAGTGCATGCATGAATATTCTAATCAAATGAGCCGCCAGCCTGTCCTAGCTCCTGGCTCCTGGCTCCTGGCACTTGGATCCCGGCTGTGGCCTCCGGCCCGGCCATTGTCAAGCGGTAGAATTTTTCGCCTCCGCCACATGTGTACACTCGGAGAAAACGGAAGTCCGTCATTGACGCTCGCTGCCAGAGCCTTTCTAGGGTGACTAAGCGCACTCCTGTAATGTTCTAGCTTTCATTTTCGTTGAACGATCCGGATTTTCCAAGTCTTTACCTTTATCGGCTTAGGTTGCTTTGGTTGTTCCTAGGTACTTCTTGCTCTGTGGTATTGCCTCCCTGTTTCGCTCAGTGCTGCCACATGCTTTGTGTTCTGTGCCGAGCTAAAGTTTCAAAGTCAGCCAGAGTCCCCGGCCCAGAAAAACCTTTCCTTTACCTCGTTTCATTCCATTCACTCACTGAAATCGAATTTGCATAATTTAACATGATGGTTGCGCTTATTCCTGCAGCCTGTCAGGCGCACAGACAGCGACGGACAGGCGCGAGGATGGGTTATTATTGTTCGCCCTCGAATTCAGCGTCACCGCATTTTGCTGCCACATGCATCATCATTTGCATACATTTGCAGCTCGCCCAGTCAGTCCGGACTCCATGTCCGGAGTAATGAGGACTGCGCCGGTCTGAGTCGATTTTCTTTGAATATAATTCGCGGGGCGGGGCAGGGGAAGCATTGACGTTGATGGATTTTGGCACTTACACAGGCTAGCGCCCGTCACCTCCGCCCACGGCTCCGGCTCCGAAAAAAGCTGCGGCAGCAGACGCTGCTCCCGTTGGGCTGAGCTGGCTTTGAAGCGCAATTTAATGAAGAATGATATGTTGGCATCGTGGCCGCAACAGCCGCAATCATCCACCCCTCGGGGGCGCACCCCTTAACCACATCGACTGACAGTTTTCGCGGCTTCGCACGCAGCCACTGTCGAAGTTGAAGGGCGCCGACAACATCGCCAACAAGTTTTCTCGCTTTTAAGCAGTGTGGGATCGAATCGTGCTCCTAACGAATTGTGTAGCTGCTTTTTCTGGGGCTCGCTCTTCTGCTCGCTGATATTTTACCTATTCAAATTTGGGGGACATTTTCGGACTAAATTTGAGTCGAAAGTGCTGGCTGCGGAAATCTCAGAGCGACTCCAGCCCCCCTGGCAGCAAGTGCAGCCTAAAGAACAACGCAAACAAACGGGGGGAAAAACAATAAAGAGCAGGACCGAGTGGGGCGGTGGGAAAGACAAACAAAAATAAATACCCCCGACATTGGTTTTCTATGCAAAGTGTCACATGGCCGTATGCCACGCCCCCTTCCGACGGGCCGCCGTTGCCTTTTCATGCATATCAAAATGGCAACAATAAACGCCAACAAAAGAACAACAATAACAAACATTAACATGGAAATACACACGCACGCGGGGCCAACAAAGGCGGCAGTCAAAAATGTTGCAAATGTAAGCAAAATAAAAATAAGAATGCATAACAAAGACACAATTACACTCGCAGGACGAGTGTTTGCCAGTGTGATTGTGTGCCTCTGTGTGTGTGTATTTGTAAAACCAAAACTTTTGACATAATAAAATGGAATGTTATTGTTAAAAAAGTTACTTGCATATTAAAACAAACGAAACTTTCCCACTAGCACTCGCTATCTCGCTCAGTCGAGGGCACTCTGCCATCTGAGCGCTTTCTCTCTCGCTCCGCCGGCGCCATTTATTTTCCCTTGCAAATGTCGCACACAAATGCAAATGGCCGGCGTGCGAAACGAGCAGCTCTGCCAAAAGCAAACAACTTTAATTGAACTGTTTACCCGATTTTTATTTTATGCCCCTGAAGCCACCCCTCTGGCTCTGGCCCTGTTGGGCCGTGTAATTGTTATGGTTATGTTTGCGATGATTATTTGGCTCGCTGCACAGCTGCCCACATTTGCCACAGCGCTGCGACCTGTCGACCAGTCGGGATGGGTGGCTTATCCAGGAGGAAAAGACAATACACTGAATAAGATGCATAACGCGCTCAATTCATAAGCTCACGCTCGCAGTTGATAGCTTAAAAGTTGATAGCTTGCAAGTGCGAGGACTCGCAGATCCATATATGCAGGCTGATCGCGTTACGCATCTTATTTCTTATGTTGCCTTTGGTTTGGACCATAAGTATTAATCTAAGTCACGCCTATCACGACTACACATCCAAGCTAAGTCCAAAACGTTCAACACAATCCTAGATTTAATCAGGTACTCGAATATACAACAGTTAACGGGCCGAGCACGGTACGTATACGTAATACTGGGGGAATCGAACACGGGATCGGGGAAATATAGCCGTAGATAGTATAGTATATATAGGTATAGGGATCAGACTACTCACCTTTGCTGGCACCGTCCGGCCCGCGCAGTATGGTGCACTCCTCTATAGTGCCGAACGGATGGAAGATTTGTCTAACATCGTCTTCGGATTGTTGTTTGCTGAGCATGCCAACGAACAGCTTGCGATCTAAATGCTCTGTTTTGGTTTCGGGTTTATTCGTGTTTGATGTCATGTCAGTGATTGATCCGATTGGTTTTGATTGATTACGAATTGAATTTTTGTTGTTTTCGTTAATTTCGAAACAGATTTCGATTGTTGCACCAAAGGAGACGGCAAAATGGACAAGTGGCAATGCGTATTCGTGGGTGGCAGTGTTTGATTGTGTCCGTTGTGTGGAAATGAAAAGTATTCAATCAAGAAGCCATAGCCAGAGAAATTTCGCATCAAATAAGAACGAGAACCGAAAATGAATACGGAAACAAAGGACGTTTGTTCGATCGTAATGTTCATGTGTGTCGTATCAAAAGAGATGTAAATGCAACAGGGTTACACATTACGCAACATTTGTTGTAACGAGTAACGAACGCAGCAGGCACATTTATGTAATTGTTTTTGGTTGGTAATTTTTAAAATTTCAACAGGCGCAAAATACCGAAAGGAAAGTAAAAGCAACAACATTTATTTAACGAGAGATTTTTGGTGTTTGGGTGGATAGTTTGATCACCAATAGAGCAATTACAATTACAACATTTATAAATGTGGTTAGGGTTGGGGTGGGGGGAGGAGAACAAATTTCGGTTTCATAAGCGGAGCAAATTTTTGTTTGAAATTGTTGCATCGAGAAGGTACAAATTTCGTTAAGTAAACAACCAAATCAAATGAATACAACACAGAAAGTCAAATCAGTTTTAAGAAACAATAAGAGAAGAATTGTCAGTTTTCCAATTTTGCCAATTTTGATGTATTTATTTTTTTCGTTTCAATCATATATATTTGATATAGAGCACGAACAAGTGTTACATAAAAAGGAAAGAAAAGAAGATAAAAATGGGTGATATTTAGTTAAAATTGTCGTACAATTTGTTTTTTTTTTTTGTTTAAACTTACAATATACGAGAATGGAAAGTAGCTATTCATATACGTATAATATAAACTTGATGTATGTATAATATTTAGATATAGAACAGACACGCACACTCAAGCATACCATCTCACACACATTTACAAGCTGGCCACGCACAGAGCTACTGAGTTAAGGATAGACATCGAAAGGATATTGAACACGCTAGCCACTACTTTAAAAAAGAGTTGGTAAAACTATGGCGGGCATGGGGAGTGTGAGGCTTAAAAATACTTAGAGTCTACCTTACAGTTACTTGGGGCGAGTGATCAGACATGGATTCGCTGAAGATGAGATCAATTTTTACTGGTGAATGCAAGTGCGAATGAGAGCGAGTGTCTCCCATTTTTCGGTCTCAAAAAGCATTTAAGCCGCCCCCCCTCCAGGCACTTCGTCTGGCACTCCGACACTCGTATCATATCGAAAATGGAGCGTCACATAATTGGCCAAACACTTGCCACAGACCCACAGCAGACGGCCAAGCCGCCCAGATGCTGTCGCGTTAAAGTGGCAAAAGCAATCGAAGGAGAAAATAACTAATACGACACGTTGGACCCGTGCACATGGCCTGCAGGCAATTGTCTTGTGTCCGGGTTAAGCCTAATGGCATTTGGGCTCCGTTCCCACACCCATACCCCCGCTCCCTCGAGCACCCCTCCGACCCAAGCACGTGCAATAAGCCAAGCAACGCCCCCGGCATGCTAAACAACAACAAGAGGGGCTCAGGGGCAGCAGGGTAAAAGGGCTTGGGAAGTGGCTGTGGAAGCTGTGGAAGCTGTGGAAGGGTTGGCTTAATAAAAATGTAAAGCACGTTGGACCTGAGGGGGAGGAGGAGGAGCAGGAGCAGGGTCGGGTCAGGACAAGGTAAAAATAGTGCAGCATACTTTGCGGCGCCTGCTGTTGTACATATGAAATGGCATAGTTCAACTGGCTGTTAACAGTTGCGGCCAAAAACAGAAAAAAATGGGGAAAAGGGAAAAGGAAAACGGGGGGCGGAGTGCACGGGGATAAGCAGAAGTGGGATTCGGGCTGGGAACAAAGTAGACAGGCTGGGGTCAGGACAAAAGGATTTGCACAATGTTTAGCCTGGCGTTGCAGCAATTTTCTACAATTACCTGGGGCACAACGACACCGAGCGGCAAGGATAAAATGCACACAGGGCTTTCAGTGATTCCCTTTTGGCTGCTCTCCTTTGCTTTTACTTTCGTTTTTTGTTCTTTTTTCGGTCCTCAGCTAAAGGAAAGAGCAGTGAAAATAATATTAAAGGCCATTAGGCTCATATAGACAAGTTAAGTGGCTCCTGGTCCGGGCCCGGGTCCTCCGTCCTGCCTCCCCTCTCATGGTTGCCGTGCTTGTCTTTGTCCCGCTCTTGATTCCCTTGCTAGCCATGTGTGGCAGTTTTTAGATTTTATTTTTATGCCTGCTCCACGTCCTGCGCCTCATCCCGGCCGTCCCCTGTTGCCACGGCAAAAGAAGTCATTAACGTGTCGTTGTCTTTGATGCCGCAGCCAAACGGGGGACGGGATGCAGCGGAGTGGGCGGGAAAAAGAAAGCCAAATTAAATTAGTTAACCACATGGCAAGTTTTGTGCATGTGCTGCGCCAGGAGACGACGAGGACAGGCCACTAATTGCTGCACGTTATGTTTTTGCTTATCTCCCCTTGAGTCACAGTCGCTCCTGCCGCTCCGCCAGGACCGAGTAATTGTATTTTAAGTCCTGGGTCCTAGCTGAAGGTGAAAAAGCTAGTCGCGTCTATGAATAATACAAAAAATGTGGAGACATCCGAGCCGGCGGATAAAAAACTAAACACAAAGTCGCTGACATGGCGAGAGTCAAAGCTCAAAGCTCATGTCCCAGTGCCTCGTTCTTCCCGGTCTGTTCTTCATTTTTCTTTTAACCGTACTGGCTGGCTCCCTTTGACTGGCTAGCCGGGCTCTGTTGCCAATTGACATGTAAATTGACGTTTAATGGCTGCTAATGAGCGTCTGAGGATTTGTTCCTGGCGCTGTGGCGGCGATTTGAATAAGCCAGGGAGCGGCGACAACCTAGAGGCAATGTGTGGAGAGATCACATTTGTATCAGGTGAAATTTCTCCGCTCGAAAGCTGCCATTGCCCGGGGATTAGGTTCAATCTGCAGAACCCTTCGCCATCTTATTGCAGCTAATAAATCATTAAGCAAACAAATAAATACTCCATTAATTTTCACAGCTTAGCCAGCTTTCTGGGAGCCAGAGAGAGAACTGAACGACAAATGAAGATCCTGCCATAATGCGACCAATTCATATCTGAAAATGTTTTAATCTGATTACTGGAGATAGCTCAAAATGCTATGTAAATATGTTTAAGCTATTAATTATTTTGTGGGGATTTTCAAGCTTTCGGCATAATTACAAACTCTCTGTGAGGCGAGTGGTGGCTTCAAATAATATTTGCCTGGCAAAAACTGATTGAAGCCGAGGTCTGCCCACTCCCACACCCTTATTGTGATTCTGTATTTATGTATCTGTATCTCGCCTGGCCCTGGCGTTTGGCTACGTTTATTCTGCCATAAATTATTGAAATTGTAATTACTTAGGCAGGAAATGGGTAAGTGAGCTCCAAATCGCATTCTTACTGCCGCCCCGGAGTTCGGCTTCTTGTGAATATTCTCGATTTTGTTTTCTCCGTCTAATGAAAATTTAATCATAAATATGTATGTGCACTGATTAAAGAGGGCACCACTCCGGCCGAAGGCCCAAGTAGTTTCATTAGCATTTTTCTATATATTTTATTAGTGAACTCGTCCGCTCTAGTCCCTTCGCCTTTGATTGATGATGCCCTCGCCCGGGAATGGGGCTGGTAAAAGGAAACTAATTAATATGTAATTAGTGACACTCATTTGACATGTAACGAGGCTAATGCAAAAATATTCCGGAGTCGTCTCAGCAATAAGAAGGGGAGGCAACTGCGCACGAGGCGCCCCTCCTCCTCAATCGCATTGATTAAAATGTAAATGACTTTCCGTAGTCAATTCAGCCGCACGATAACTCCCATATGCCGGGTCCAATCACGGGGATCAGATGCTGCAAATGATATGCTGCCCCATCAATATTGCCGGCAATTGTTGGCGGCCAAGCGTGCCTGCAGGCGCAGCATCCCATTTTTATGGCCCTCAACTCTGCCCCAGACTTAGGCCCAGCCACAGGCGCAGACACAGACGCAGACACAGACGGAAGCCAGACTGGCTGGCGGTCTGAAAGTCATCCCGCACAGCCGACGGAGGTGTCAGTATTTATACAGCAAATAAGCTAAACGTTCCCTTTATGAGTCCCTCAGCGGCGTCGCCGGCAAACAGTTGGCGTCGTCGCCCGACAATTGTGTGGCAATTGTCAAAAGTCTCCCCGTCTTGACGTTTATATATGACTAGATATAACTCAGCGCCGGCTTCTGCCAGAAACTCCCTGGGGAATCCTTTGGGCCTCCTTCCGCCTGCGAGCTCCGAGTTTATTTGTCAGTTGGAAATTCTTTAGTAATAAGCGTAAAACTCGACTATAGGCTGGGGACAAACTGTGCAAAGTGAACGAATTGTGGCGAGGGCGAACCGAGCCCTAAGCCAAAGTTAGGAGTAAATTAGTTATTAGCCTTGTAAGTAGTTCAAAAGTTGCCACTTAAGCCGCTGACAGCCTGCTGGAGCTCCGTTTCACAGGCGATGGCAGAGTATCGCTAAAATGCGCCTAATTGTTAATTAGCGTCAGCATGAATTTGTGAGGGGCTGCAGCACTAGTACCACTGCCAGTGCCAGTGGCAGACATTTCCATAGTCACATTTTTAGGCACAGAACTTTCTGTTTGGCTGGGCCAAAAGTCACTGCCAGACCGAGGAGGCAGGCCTCCGGAAGAAGCCAGAAACTTTGTCCTCGCTGCTGTGGTATTGAAGTGTTAATTAATATTGAAAGGAATAAACTTTCGTCGGACTTGCTGAATAGCAAAAGAAAAGGCTAATGTAAATTGTGGAAAAGTGGTGAGGACTGGAATTCCATTTAAATCCGTTCGCCCTCCAATAACCCACAAAAAGCATAATATATATTAGAGAAGTTGCTGAAGACAATCGGTCACTTTAACCCCAAGCACCCCAGAGTTTTCTTTAGCAGAGAAGCATTTGCATTTTCCTGTTGCAGCCTGTGATAAATTCGAGTTCCTTCACCTGAAGCAGCTCGCGCTCCCTCCACTCGAAAAAGCAATCTTGACAAGCCATTAACATTTCATGTGCACCTTGTCTCCGTTTTTTCTGCTGGCTTGACTATCACACTAAAAGTCAATATAAAGTAAAAATTTTTTATGACCCCGGGATTATCATTTTGCGCTGCTTCTGCTGTGGCTGGCGCTGCGGCTGCGGCTGCAGCTTGACATGAAATTGGCTGCACACTGTGGGTAACCAGAAATTGGCCATAAAAGGCGAGCGACGACCAAAAGGTGCTGTCGCTCCTTCTTTTATATGTATATAAATGCATAAAAAATATAGAAATTTTTATTTTAAGTAGTGACGCGTCAGGGATAATGTTAATGGCACATGGCATTTTCATTTCAAACGCATAAAAGTGTCCGCAATCCACGTGAAATGCTTAAGGAAGGAGCGGAAAAGCGAGACGCCAGGCCCCGGAGGAAGCGGAGGAAAATGTCAACCGAAGAGTGTCCCCTTTGTGGCTGTCGTTTATGTGCGCGCAGATTTGTTTTTTATTTCAGATATACACAGAAATATGTTCCCGTGTCCATGTATATCAAATAATGACCAACTCACGATAAAAAGGAATTTAAAGTTTATGTTCGCTAGACGACGGTCGTCCTGCATACGCTTGCTTAATTATATGGTCGGTCTTTTCATTGCAACTCTCCCTTTTCAGGCTTTCAGGACTTCCGCGATTGTTAACCCAGGATTATATCAAACTAAGCGATACTCTAGCAGTGGAATACGAAGGACACAAACAGACATGAATGCTTACTTTTCGGGTTGCCTTCTCAAGAATCTAAGTTAACCACGCTTCTTAGTAGAGGTTCGGAATGTTTTTTGGGGTCTGGACTAGCCCTGTAGTATGCAGTTCAGCGCTTTATTAAAGTTTAGTTTACAGCACCGTCGATTTGAGGCACGTCTGCGAACACTTATCACGGTTTATTATCACGGACTGATACAACTGTTAAATTAGGTAATCATCGATTATAGAGCTACGGGGATATAGGGCGCTCCTCTGGGATTAACGTGAACGCCGAGTTATTGGTTAGTTTGGGTCGGACGGAGTCTCCAAGCTTCCATGGCGAACTCCCGTCATTAGTTGAACGCCGTCGTTTGGCTGCTTCTCAGGCCGATAGCTAAATATGGCGTTGGGTTGGATTTGTTCATTGTTCGGTTTACAAAGTTATGGCAAAAAAAGAGAAGAGCAGAAAAAAGAAAGAGAAAGTAAGAATAAATAAAATTTTATGTTCTCTGTTGTTGTAATTGTTTTCTGATAGAGCGGATGTTGTAAAGTATTTACTTTGGAAACGATTTTGCGATTGTTAAATAGTTTTTCACTACAGAAATGAGCAACACGTAAAAAGGCACATCAATTGTTTACGCGACACAACAATAGAAATTTTCTAAATGGGTTTTTACGCTGAAAGTCTCTCGAAGAGATACAAAACTAAATGATACATCACAACATTTAGCATAGGCGATTAGGTCTTTGCCAAACAGTGTCCATTATTTTCAGTGATAAACTGTACGCACAACATCAAGAACAACAACATAGAAGTATAAAACTTTATCGGGTGGAAAAAAAATACAGAAAGTAATAAGAGAAAAAATATTTGAAGAGATTAGCCAAAATATAGTTATCTTATCTTATTTGTTTTAATTTGTTCTAATGTTTTAATTTGTGTGTAATGATAACTAATTGATTTGATATGCAATTTTGAATTTAGAAAGATTATATATTTTACACGACAACAACACACGGCATAAGAGTATATACGGGAATAAATATTATTACATTTCTATATATAAATAACAATAATATAAATAGGTGTTCTATACGTTAGCATTACAATAATCGGAAAGCAGCCTGGAGACAGCTCCGAGTCCCAAGTCAGGTCGGAAAAACAAAGCGCTCCATCATCCAATTCCCCCACTCTTGCCCTCATATTCGTAAATAAATTGGCAGACCAAGCTCCTTGGAAACCACTCGGATCCGGCTGGAAAATCAATGCAAAACTCCCGGCGAGCTGCACGCTCTTCAACACCTTGACAGCAGCTGATGCCACAAATCAACAAATAAAATCAACAAACGGCAGTAATGGCAACAACAACCGGGCGAGGAGATGAGCAACAACAGCAACCACTGAGTCAAGTCCGTCAATCAAATAGCTTGGGGAAGTTTTGCGAGAAAATGGTTCAATAAACATGTCTTACATAAAACATTTTAATTAAATTATATTTCTCCCCCTTTCTTGCTGGGTGTGTGTGTGTGTTGCTGCGTCCTGCAATATTTATCAATTTTCCAAGAGTCATCACAATAACCATACGTCTTCATCTAGCCCCAAACACACACACAGGACACAGGCAAACAAAGTGTTTTAGCGCTCTTCATGCACATCACTCATTTGCACGAAAGGCGATGGGGCGGAGCGGGGGCGGGAGCGGGAGCTCTGTGCGCTCTACTTTAATTTAATTTTTGTGGTTGCTTGTGTGGCTCTTGTTGTTGTTGTCGTTTGTTTGTTTGCTCGCTGCGCGCAATTAATTGAACTTGCAGCAGACTCTGACTATTGACAGCCGAGCGGGGGGCGGAGCAGGGGCGGCAGTGGAAAGGAGCAAGGCTCCGGGCTCGAAGGACGTGGGACGAGGAAAGGCTGGTGCTGCGGTTGAGTCGATGAACACTTAAGCCGCACTCAATGCAGCCCAGCTCCCGCTCGTTACCCGTTACGCCTTTCGGAATTTAACTAAGACAAGCACCACAACGAAAACAACAGAGACGAACAGAGCCGCACGCAGATGCACTGCAAGAAAATCTTGGGAAAACTCAAGTGTTTTCGCTGAAAATATTGTTATCTAGGGTTGAGATGAGAGAAGGTCCTAGGTTACATGTCTAAAGAAGAAAATAAAGACCATATATCCATCAGGATCTCGCTCCTACATTTCGCTAGGTGCACTCACGGACACTCGGACCAATTCACTAACACGAGTTTCGCAGTTTGTTGCCTTTTCCGTTTGGTATATGAAATGCTTTCGGGACTTATGTTGGCTTAGCAGCAAACTTGTCTAAGCCTTCGCCCAAGACAGATAGACGAGCACGGCTGGGGAAGCCTTCGGGCCTTCGGTCAGAGCTCCTGCAATTACAATTTCACATAGACGGAACACCAAGCCGCAGTGGTCCCAGGGAAAGGGCTCTCGGTAATTGTAATGGGCAACAAAGTAGGTAAAGCATTTAGCAGTTTAACGCACTTTCTAGCAGCACAGAAGCCAGTCCCTGGTGGCGTTCTTAAAGGTGAGGAAGCTCGTCGCTTTGGCCGTTGACTTTAACTACTTAGCGGCCAGTAAGCAACTCCGGGTCCTGGTCAAGGACAGGACCTGCATAGCGCTGCCAGCCTCTAAAACATATTGCACAATTACTTGGCACAAGCGCACATACCCCCGTGCCTCGGGCAAAAAATAAAATACCTAACGAAATTTATGTTATTGTTTGTCTGACTGCCTGCCAGCCAGCCAGGCTGTAGCTGCTGTAGCTAGGAGCAGGCCGGCTCCGTACCTTGGCCCGGGATCGCTCTCCCATATTATTTGCACATATTTTTGCCCTGCGAGTGTGGGTATGTGCGCCCTGTTTGTTGCAACATTTTATTTATCGCACTGGCCATAAAATGCACGCTGGGGGCATTTGTAACAATTTCGCAGCCGTACACAATGGAGGAGGAGCCGGCCCCCTGCCATACATATATCCAGTCCCAGCCCCGGCGCTCGCTCCTTTCTTAGTCGAGTTAAAATATTACAACATCATGCTTAAAAGTCACGTTTAAACGCTGACGACGACGGCGCTGAAAGATTATTGCATTTTTGGACTGCCAACCGCCGCGCTCAGCTCCTCGGGGCCCCCAGGACCCGGATCCCGGGCACAACCTGCTCCACCTGCGCATAGCCGCGCAATCACAAACAAACGAAGTTCATTTCAGTCAGACGTCGTCCTTGTCGTCTGCGCCTGCCTGTCTGTGAGCCCGGCGAAATAAGTAATAGTGTTGCAACGTGCCTGCCGCATTTTATTTCCTCTACAGCCAGATAGGAGGACTCCCGGTGCGGCCGGGGCCTGGGGTGGGACCGCCGACCGACCGATCCGACGAACGGAGGAGCAGTCTGTGAGCTGGCAAGCCATTGATTGTATAATTCCTGTGTTGCCAGTGAAAATTGTATATGCTTGATGTCTGATTGAATGGAATTGATGTGGGAAAGTGACTGCTCCTCCATTTGGCTTTTGCGGTTACGAAACCAATTTATTTGCGGGAGCCATGCTGTTATTTATTTTAAATAGCACAGGCCATGGCTGGCCGGCTACGTAGGTGTATCTATCCTCCACAGGTTCCTTCAGCGTGTGCAGGGAAATCCTTGAAAGCCAAAAATGATTTCATAAGATGAAAAGCGCCTTTCCCACATCATGTTGTGTGTGGGGGGCTGTGGTCCGAACTATTGAAGGCGGAGTCACAGCAATTTTTGGCAACTGTGTGCATGGGCAGATTGAAATGTTAGCCATCGTTGAGAAATGGAGGCGAAGGCCATCTTCGGCAACGAAAATTAAAACAAATTGCAGAAAAAATAAAAGCAGGGGACGGGAATCTAAGGCCAGAAGGAATAGACTTCGACGGATCTCTGGCTGAGCCCGTCTCGATTACATTTCAGCCCGCCTCCCTGCACTTACCGGAGTCCCTTCTGAGGCTCGGGGGCAAAGCCCAGAGCAGGGAATCACAAAAGCAAAAGTCACTTTTTCAATTTTCAAAATTAAAAAAAAAAAACTCAACACACACACGAGTAAATCACTAAGTTACTGTGTCGCATTGATAAACCCTTATCAAGCTGGCTTCTTTAGGCACACTCCCACTCCCGCACTCCCGGCACGTTGACACGCTGTCAGAGGGCGCAATTCGGTGGGAAAAAAGTCACTAAACGGAACGCGGAAGTCTGACAAGGGTGAGCGGACTCCGAGGCGAATGAAAAACCGAAACCGAAAAACCTGTCGTCCGGGAAGAAGCCTTGCCCTCGCCTACTCTTCGGCATGAATTTAAAAGGCGGCCTGTATGAGGGAGCGGTTTGGTTCGGGGGTCTGCTATGTAGCGCGCATATTAAAATCTATAAAATATGCTTGTGACTGCTTTACGACTTGAAAGCCTTCAGCGGGAACGGGACGGAGACGGGGAGCCGGCAGCCAACAAAAAAGTTCAATATTTGTAAATCTCCTGCTTCTTGCCGCTGTCGCCTTCCGACTTTCCAAGCTCTCGTTCTTTATGGGTTAATGGTGCGAAAACGTGACTTAATGTGCGTGTGTAAGAATTTTTTCAGCCCTCGTCCCGGAGAGTTATGAGCGGGGGCGGAGCGTCGCATCTGGCGTTCAAAGGTCAGAGCAATTTGGGGCGACCATGGGCTGATGGCTTTTAATAGAATTGTCAGCCGGAGTGGCTTTAAGCAACTGCCCTGGCTGCGGCCGGGCGTCACGTTCAAGTGCGCATGATTAAAGATTTCATTAACTCCCTTGTCTGGGGGTCGAGGCCCCGCTTAATTATATAGGTATCTCTTTCCGTTTTCCCCATAACTAGCGCACTGAGGCTCTCAGTTTTAGCGTAAATGACAAATCCTTATGCTAAATATGCTTAATTGCAACACATACACGGGCGCTGCAAGGACGCATGGACATGCATAAAGAGGGGCGGCTTACATCGTGCTGTACATATGCTTAATGAAGCTTATAACTCTCGCCGTCTTCCTCCCACACCCACACACAGCCCCTCCACAAACACACTTGCAACGTGCAACACGTACGTGTCCTGACAGTCCAGGCAACAGGCAGCATATGCCATCAACTGGAGGCCCGCCAGGCGAAATAATTATAAAGCGCTTGCAGCAGCGGAAGCTGCAACGGAAATGTTACCGTTATACCTGGCAAAAGCACGTGCGGCGCGGCGGAGAGGGGCGTGGCAAGTGGCAGGTGGCAGGTGGCAGGTGGCGGGCAGAAGGAGGCACGAGGCATCCTGGTTGCGGGTGCAAATTCTAGCACTGCCAGCCGTTTAGTTTAGCATAATGACAGGCACAGGAGCATGGCCCGAAATAGAGACAGGGCTGCTGGGTGGCAGGTGGCAGGGTGGCTGGGGGCAGCCACTAAACCAAGCCACATTAGCTCGGCAGCAAATGTGGCAAAGCGTGTTAATAACTCACTGTGCTCCGAGTGCACTCCGGAGAGCTCGGCTCAGCCCTCCCCCGTTTCGCCCCTGCCTGCATTTAAGTTTTCGGATTTAATAATAAAGTTGGGGGCCAGGAGGGCGCATGGCGTAAGTTTGTCGTCGCGTCTTGGCTGACGTGTAATGGGGCCTGGTGTGGCAGGATTTGGCCTGCTGGCAATGCACATTTTCCATGCATAATGCATAATTTCGTTTCATCATCTCGGGCTACTGGCTCCTGGCTTCCTGCGTTCCCCCTGCCGCATTCCAGCTCTCGACTCGGGCCTAATTTGCTGCATAATGAAGCGTGTAGTCGTCTGGCTGTGCTCCCTTGGTCCTGGGTCCTGTTTTGTTTCTGGTTAATTTGGGGCGCCTCTGGAAAATGCAGTTTCTGGCTGACATATTCTTAGTTTGGCAAGCCCAGGTTGCCTGGCAATATTTATGCCGGATAATTGGACAGCATCCATCAGGCGGGGTGCACCCACCTCGGACAGATGGCTGCTGTGACATGTCATCTCAATAATTACGCGCTCTGCGCCCGCTCCACGACACAGAATCGATAATATGTACCCGAGCCACCACCTCTGCTGGGCCATCAACCCTCTGGCCCTGCTTTTGTTAACCTGAAACTAACGAATTCCAGACGAGCGGGCCAGGGGCTCTAACCACAGCACACACACCTTTAATGTGGCCACAATATGCGAGAGTTGTGTGTGCTTCATTATTATTACGGCTGTTCTTATCCTCCATTCGTCCTGCTAGCCTGTATAGCTCCCATCGCACGTGTATGTGTTTGAGTATCTGCTGCTCCCCATCCCTGTCAGCATTATTTTATTTTTGTCGTATTGTTTGCTTCCTTGTCGCTGCCATTGTTATTTTTCGTATTTTTGTCAGCGCCTCCTCCTGGCGACACCGCCCACAGCCTGGATATCCTTTGATGGAGCTCCCTCCTCCGTGGGGGTTAGCGTTGTTTTCGTTGTTAGTTTTTAGCTCGGTTGTTCGATTTTCGTCACTAATGAGGAGCCGTAAAAGCGGACGGCGAACTCGAGAAGGGCGTGACGCAGGTAGTACCAGGGATACGTGGACAGTGGCCAAGGATGCGTGGCCCATGTGTGTCCGGGTGAGTGTGTAGGGTAAACAATGTATTTTATTTGTGTTTACGTTTTTAACAGCTCTGACAGGCGTCTTGCTCGCCTTTCTGGGCCCTGGAATTGGGTCAATGGGGGGACAATAGGACAGGCTACGGGCTCCTGGCTCCTATTTACGCCCATCTCGGGGAGTTCTTCGTGTCGGGATTCGTCATTTGCCTAATGAATTCAATTATTTATGCGCCTTGAGTTATTTTTCTTAGCCACGCTTTCAGCGACAGTCTCTGATTTGATTTGGCGGCTGCCCGCGATCCGGGTGGAAACAGGTGAATCGGGGCCATTTCTAATTAATATCCTACCAATTACATGGGTTTCGTGCAAGAGGGCGAAGGACGGGGGAGGGGAGGTACAAAAAATGGCAATTTAATTAGTGCAAGAGCAACACTTAATTGAAAGTTGAGAACTAATTAAATGGCGCAAAGGGTTCGGCGGAGGTCACTTCGCAGTCCATTGCAAATGCAACTGACATCGTTTGAAGCACAAAATTAATTAACACTCAGCCGCACACACACAGCGATTGTGTGGAAGGGCACACAAAATATGCAATTAAAATTGTAGTCGCGCTAAAAATCGCCGTCGCTAAAATTATTAACAACAAATAAACCATAATAATTCGAACCTTGCGCCACCACACACACAGCATAAACAGAGTAATGCAAATAATAAACTAATTAAATCGACACAGGCCTCAATACACAATGTGCTTAATAATTTGTAAATTGCTTTTGGGTCACTTCAATGGGGGGTGCAGTGGAGGCACAAATGAGCCAATTCAAGCCGACTCCCTGTCGAAGTAACCCCCATTTTGGAGGCATCTCAAACGCTAACACGGATGCAGGAGCTGAAGAGTATTTCAGGGGAGAGAATAGAGGTGATTCGTTGGAACACACATATTAAATGTAACTATATAGTTTTGTTAGTGGATCACAAACTTACTGCGAGCTTAAATCTAGAAGTGAGCTTCGGGTAGAGAGAACTGGGACTTACCTGAAAAGAGAAGAAGGAAGGAATGTGGTTAGGAATGAGTTTAGACTGTATTGTGTCCTTAAAGAATGCATTTATTGTTAGAGATAAAACTTTTCCGAGGCAAATCAATTCCGCTGCAACTTATTTCTATATCCTTCTCCCAGAATCCGCAGCTCTACACATGCTTACCAGAATAATATTTACCGTGTGCAAACGGCGCACGTTTATAGGTAACAAATTTGTTTTATATTATTATTTGCATTTTTTCTCGCATGTGTTTTGCTGCCTTTTTATTTGGTGCCAGTGCCAGTGCCAGTGCCATCCCTCTTCACATCAATCCAATGCTAACAGAGTTCTCCTGGTGTCGAGCTGCCCTTTTTTCAGGCTTTTCAATTTCACATATAGCAAATATTTTTTATGTTCCCAACTCCTCACCCCTGGTGCGATGCGAGTTCTCTCCGCTTTTCGTTTCTCGTCTCTTTTTTGCCATATTTTACATGCAAATCGAATTTTCCTCAATTTTAATTGGATTTTTGATTGGTTATACTTGTGTTTATATACGCACATCTCGTTTGACTGGATCAGCCCGCCACTCCCCCTCTTAATCTTCCCCCCCTGCGTGTGTGTGTATATATGGTATTTATTTGTAAAAATATATAAACACGCATATAGTATGTGCATGCGAGAGAATATCGGCGAAAGCGTTGCCTATACCCCAATTATTTTGGTTATAAATTTGATTTTTGATTCCCATGTTTGTTAGTTTGTTACATCGTGTAGGTTGGGAGTTTACAACAAAATCGGGCGCAATATGCAAATTCGTAATGCCCTCGACAGCCTGAGCCGGGTGGCTTTTAGCAAATTGTTGAATTTTCCCAATTTGATTTCGTAACAATTAATTTTCACACCGGCCCGAGTTGATCTTCACATGAAAATTGAAATATAACTTCAGCGGCCCTCCAGCCATCCTGCCGCGCACTTTTACAACTTTGTCAGCAACACCTTTGGCAACCCCCATCTAATGACACCATTCCAGCAGTTGAGCAGTTGGCCCGGGCAATTAACCGAGTCGCGCACAAATTGCTAGCAATTTGTACAAAGTTTTAATTGAAGACGACATGAAGAGACATTCCCTCTGCACGCATCCTATGTACTTAAGGACGAGCGTTCGCTGTATGTAAAATTAGAGCTCACAGCCTCGCGGGCATTGGCGGGGAGGTGGGGAGGTGGGCCTGGGACTGGGACTGACATCCACTGACATCAAGGCGCTCTCCCTGCCGGCTTAGTTTCATACTTATAATTACAATTGAGACCCCGGCCGCAATGATTATAATTATGTTCTGTATTGTCGGTTGCCAGTGGGCGTGGTCGTGGTCCACCCGGCCCTCCCACCCTCGACTGGCGGGTCGGCCAAAGTAGCTACAGGTAACCCCGAGCCCAGTGCAGGGGAAGAAGAATAATTTTTGAAATAAATCACTTTTTGTTCGGTTTTGGCCGGGCAGCATTTGTGCGCTCGGCAAGGACTTATGCTGATTAGTACCAAAAGCGACACAGTAAATTTGAATGTCAGGGGGAGGACGAGAGGACGGGAGGACGGCAGGACGCGAGGACGAGGACCCACCCGCCCTGTCAGGCATTCGAAATGATTTATGCAATGAGCTCAAAAAGATGAAAGTTGTACATTTTCATATTTTAATTGCTTTGCTCTCTTAATACTTTTGGGACCAGGCTCAGGTCTCGCTTGCTTTTTATTTATTTTTGCTGCCGCTTTGGTTTCTTCTCCGTATTCCTTGTTACGCTTCTATGGGTCTTTTGAAGTCCTTGTGCGGGCGGAAGGGGGGCAGAAGGAGGTCTTGCCGCCCATGAGCTGGGAATACTTCGGTGTGTGTGTGTGTGGGCCTCGTAGTTAATGTAAATGTTTGCTGAGAAAATTGTACTAATTTTATAACAAGTTGCGGCTTGTATTTCTGTTGCGTTTTCAGTTTTCCATTTTCCTTGACTGCCCCAGTCCCAGCCCTGTCGCCCCTCGCTGTCAGTGGCCTTTTTTCCTGCAGCAGGAAAAGTAGATTTCGTGTATAAGTAAGCATTTCGCATTTATAATTTATGGCTTTGTATTTGTCAATGGCATTATTATTTCTCATTTTTATGTTTGTCCATTTACCTTGGTGGCGGTGGTGGCCCCGCCCCGCCTTGTCCTGTATATTTTATGGGGCATTTAGCATTTCAAGTCCCAAAATGTGGGTTTATGGAGTGACAGGCAAATTGTGTGCTGGCTTTAAAAAAAATTAGACTGGCAACTTTAGTCTCATTGGAATTTGCCATTGATTAGGGCGGCATCGCCCAGTCCTTGTACGCCGAAGCACTTAACCCTTGTCCCCCCACATTCACATGCACGAAATGTCTGTTTGCATGTGCGGGGGACCAGTTCGGGTTTCGGGGCAATCTCCAAACACATTTTCCATATGCACATTTGCCACTAATTATGCGCAAAATTTCTAGCTCAAGGGCTCCAAGCAATTAGCAGAGCACACACACACACACTCCCGCCCTGCATCCTTCTCAAGCAATTTACATTGAAATTAAACAAAAACTATGTGCCCGTGTGTGTGGGGCTGTTCCTCATTTTCCTGCATGTGGCCAGCATTAATGCAACAAATTATGTTTAGAGCGCGCGGACTCGGGCAGAACCCCAAATGAAAATAAACCGCAACATTTTTCATTTGTATAGAAAATGAAGAAGCCGCCGCCCCGTGCTCCTGGGGAGCATCGGGGGCGACTATCACACGGGAGCAATATAACTGGTTTGTTTGCCACAAAAGCAATTTTATGATTATAACAGCCGAGGCCCGGTCGAGTCCTTGTCCACCCCGCGCCCGCGACTCGTCTCTCTGAGGGAGCGATGTGCAATTAGGCGCCATAAAAATGGCTAACCGCCCCAGCTGGGCGTGGTTGTTTGTCTTCTCTCCGTTATTTTTATTTGTTTCGTTCGCTGGCGCCCGCAGCCCGCACAGAGCTCGCAGTATTTTTAATTTAAAATCCACAACGGAGCGTGAGCGGCGGCAGAAAGGAAAGATATACTACAAGAAATATCCGGGGCGCTACTGAACACGCTTGGTACATTTAAATGGCTTCGGCAACTAGGACACAATTACCTTGAGGTATTATATTCGAATTCATTATATTATAGAATTCAGAACCACAAGTTTACTCGATTCTGTGGACAGGTTCTACACACCCACGCTTATACGGAAGACTGACTTAACTCATCTGTTTCCCGATATATCTGCTTGGTGGGATCTCCTCAACACCGGATCAGAGCGTTAACAAATTTATTTACGACCAGAAAACGGTAACAATTACAGCATTATGGCCCTCTGACTACCTATAGTTGGCCGCCATTGGAGATTTGCCATTCACAGCTTCCCCTCGCCCAAACTCCTTGCGCTAACCACATTAAGGCGCACTTCCGGGGACGAGGGAAGTTAAATTATGGTTATTGTTTATGGTTAAGCACGGCAAAGGTCGACGGCTAGTCAAATTGGCTGTGCATCTCTTTCCGCTCCCAGCGTCGGCTTCAACCTTCAACCCCTTCCACTGCGATGGTTGGCGAAAAAAGGAATACGTATATATATTTACTCTGTGTTTCGCCGAGCAGTCAAGTTTTATAGAAATTTATGAGGTTTATAGTGGCGTGCCATTTCGTGTTGGTTCGGCTTGCTTAAAAGTCCCTCGAGATGTAATCAATTACTTAATGCTATGGAAGAAAGTCCCCCACAGCTCTCTCCCCCAGCGACTCGACGCCAAACAAAAGCCATTACGCTGAAACTTTTCAATGAAGCGTTCGTTGCTCGCCGGCCCGTTCGTCGGATCGTTCATTCCCGGCTCCGTTCGTCAGCGAGGCCGGGCTGCAGACGGGGATGGGGGACGGGGGACGGGGGACTATTAGCTGCCTGGTTGGGATGATGTCCTCGATGTCCTCGATGTCCTCGATGTCCTCGCCGTTCTTCGGCACAACCCCTTGCGGGGGCATTGCCACAGCTGATGTATTATTATGGCCCTCTAGATTGGGCTCTGTGGGCTGGCTTCTCTGTTATTAATATTGTTTTTCCCTCTGTCTCCGTCCAACCCTCCCCTTGCACTCTCCCCCAGAGCCCTTCTGGCCTCTCCGCTCTC
>VNJV01007509.1:0-30452 GCA_008042635.1 Drosophila nikananu
TGGCAAGGCGGAAATTGGGTTGTGCTCACTGCAAGGGTGTGTCGTTGTTGTGGCTGCAGGAGCTGTAGTTGGCAGAAAAGCAGGTCGTTGTGTTCTTAGCCCCAATGGGCCGGCATTTCTTGTACACAGAAAAGAAAACACCTAAAATTTAAATCCTTAATTGCATTTTTTATAACTTAAATGCCGTTTAGTGCAGCCTAACGCATTAAATTGACTATACTTTTGTCAAACGAAGGATATTTCTTTGTTTTCATAATTGGGTTATGAAATATAAATATAAGAAAATGAGAAAAGAAAACGCATTTTCCTTCTATGAATAAGACTCTGGATAAGGTTTTAAGGGGGTCTTCTACTTACGAGGCCGAAATTGTACAAGATAATGATTACGTTTTCTATGCTTCTCCGAGTACTATTTTTTTTTAAATTAAAAATTGTTTTTAGTATTTTTTTTTGTAAAAAGTTTTATTTTCAGCCATGTTTTTTCACCTGTTGGAGGGTGTAAAAGTCGTACTCGGAGAAACTTAGAGAATTGTTTGACAAAGAAGTGGGGAAAAAATTGGTTCGATTCGATGAAAATTACTGGTAAAAGTGATACCAGAAAATTTAAAAAAAGGTGATTTTCGGAAAAAAAAATTGGGGAAATGGTAAAAACGTATGGAGGCGGCTATCTTTCGGGCTTCGTTTACCCACGAAGGAATGCGAATTTTACAAAACCCCTTATATGGCATAAAAAAAATAAATAAATAAATCGTAAGTAGAAGACTCCTTTAAAAATGGGGAAAAATATATACATATATCCTAGATATCCTTAATTTAACGTCAATTGAAGGGGCGGAAGTACGGCGAGAAGTCTCATCTTTAAGGTAACAAGCCAAACACAGTAAAATTAATTAAAAACGGCCCTGGGTATCCAAGCCAAATACTAATCTTCCACTCGAACTATGTTGTGAACCCCGTCCAATGATAGCCCAGAAACTTTAATTTTGCGAATTGATGCTTCGAAAAAATAGTAGCAAACAACAAGTCACCTTCAAGAAGGGTAAGCCAAGGGGCAGCAACTGAAGGCGTTGATTATCGTCGAGCAAAATGAAAACTTTTCCTGCGCAAATTAAATTAAAATCAAAGCAAAGTGTTGCTAGAGTTTCAGGAGAGTGTGGGCGTTTTCGTCAGAGGGGCGGAAACTTACCCAACTAAAAACAGAACAAAATATTTGAAAGCCAACTCGGCGAATAGAAAAAATACAAAAAGTTGAGATTGTGGTCTCAATACCCTCACGTGAGTTTCATGTAATTAAGCCATATTGATTTTAGTGACACTCATATACAAAAGTAATACATATTGTTTCCCATTTCATAATTAATTTCTCTTTGCGGAAGGACAACGTAAACTGAAAAATAAAGCGATTAAAGCGTATTACGGTGAAGTACGGAAGTAAGAAAGGGCCACTAATGATGCTGCCTCGCAACCGATAATTATAAAGGATGTCTTGACTTAGAAAAAAGGGAACGTTTTCGATTTACCGCCTGCCATTTAATTAAAGTGAAAAGGAAGTACCTGACATATGGCCAGAACTGAAAGAGAACCAACAGCGCACGACAATTAAAATTTAATTAATTCCTCCTTGTCATTTGACGAAGGATCCCTGCTGTCCATAACAGACAGGACATTTCTTTGTTTGCTGAGTATCGGATTGAGTGCCTCGCAGAGCTACTGTAGCCAGGTTAATGGGGTTATAAATAAAATCAAGTCATTGATTCCCCACAGACTAGCTATCTAAGCCATCAAAATCAGAGTGTACATAAAATTTAAGTCGAAAGCACGGCGAGATAACAGCGAGTTAGTTCTGAACTAATGACGCTGGCCTAGTTAATTGTTTTACACTTTTATGAAAGCTCAAAGCATACTTTTCCATTCTTTGCTATTTTTGTATCTTTGTATCTGTTTACATACAATAACTGCAGATGTCCTCGTAATGAATGAAAATGGCGCTGTATACGCTGCGTATACGTAATCTGATCCGCCGTGACAATAGACTGCTTGACCCCTTTTTGTCTTTTCTACTTTCTTTTTTCTTGCAATTCGGAATATGAATCAAGCTTAGCAATAGGCGCCGTCACTTTCCCAGGTATGCGTGCTAATTAGGGTGGCTCACCAATGTAGAAGGTTTATAAAACTTCTTTAAACAGCTTGCTCACAAATAATTGCACATTAATACAAATCTAAGGTAGTTCTAAAGAAATCACTAGAATCTTTGGTACATTTGAATTTGTCCAAATAATAATGCGACATTAACATGTACATTTTAAATGTACCATGTATACTTTTACACAAATATTTCATTGCATACTTTTTACACCTGTTTAAGGCTTTTAAGAACTCTCGAGATTTATGCAGTATCTTAGATAGTATTTATATAGAAGTTGTCGGTTGGAACATTTCAACTTCAATTGTTGGTAGTACCATCTAAGCCAGCTATACTATTTGCTGTTCGCCTCGCTTTATTACTAGCTTCACTCCCTTCTGTACTTTTAGCTGTACGAAGAACTTTAGTATTATGCAGTCAAACTGCGTAATGCTTTACAAACCTTAGCTTAGAGTAAATTAAATTTGAGCATTTTACTTACTTTTTAAACCCAATTTTTGTTCGTCTAAGCTAACGAAATCCAAATACATATTATGGACGAAAGAATTCTTCGAAGATTAGCTGGCGCACTCTAATGACTGTCTCGGCACGGACACATTAAGTCTGGTGCTCAACTTGGTCGACAACTATACGATAGCGAAAAAGGCGAGTCAAATGTCCACCCTAATACTGGTGCACCTGTCTCACTCCCTCCTTCTTGCGAGTCTGCCTACATGCTCATGCATTTGCTTTGAAGTGCAGTTAGCGTCATGTCAAAAACAGCTGTGGGGCTGAAATTACTGTTTTTGTGCCTACTTCTGATGTAGTTGTTGTTGTTTGTACAGCTTGTTGCTGTTGTCATTAGAATCACGACGTCGACGTGACGTTAGGCGTTAGCGTTCGCTGCCAGCGGCAGAAGTCGCGTGTTATTGCCCGGTGATTTATGCATTTTAACTGTTTTTCCATTACGTTTTCATGCAGCAGCTGCTGTTTGTTGTTGCTGCTTGCGTTGCCTAATAAATTGTCTACAATTGTTCATTGTACATTGTTCGCAGTTGCAGTTTTTGTTATTGTTGCCGCCATTGGTGCAGTAAAGTCATATAATTAGCATTAACTGCAGTTGCCTTTTCGCATTGCCCCTCCCCTGACGTCTTAACAATACGCTTCCAACTACTGGAAAATAGTCCTAAATAATAAAATATAGGGTACTCACAAGCAGCCCGACTCTTATTATTACTTTACATATGTACATACATATGTATGTATAGGAAAATCAGTCCCTAAGAGAGTCATTAAGAACGCTAATAATACATATTGTACGTTGGGAATAATTCTAAACTTGAACACTAAAGACTTATTTATATTTAGACTTCTACTTCAAGTATTAATAGGGGACAACCATATTTAATCTTCAAACGTATAAACGCCATTCTCTGTGAACCTATTTCTTGTTTCCAAATTTTCCATTACCCATAAAAGTATGCTATGCGCTTCTCCACTCCAGCACTTTAGTTTATTAAGTCGTTGCAGTGCACTGAACGGCCATCCTGGCCTTAAGGATACCGAATTTTCCTACCTCGGTACGAGCCATTCTTTAATTTCATATACCAGCAGAAATCAGTCTACTGAGAGTTGACATCTAATCATTTTCTAGCAACTTTACAAAAATACAAAACTAGGAAACCTAAAAACTTACTATTTATTTTTAGAAATGGATCAGAAACGGGATGCGGACGGCAAGCTGGCGGCCGACTTCTTTATGAAACCCAACACCGAAATCACTTGCCGCGTTCTAACCCCCCCGGACATCGAACTGTGGCGGAGCTCGGAGGCCTTCTTCAACTTGATCACATACCTGAACGACGTCAGCACCGAGATCCAGGGAGTCGTTGGCTCAGAATCATTTCCCGTTAGCGAGACCATAAGTCGTTTGACGACCATATTTGATAAACTCGACGCCATAGTCGCGTCGAGTGCGCCGGCTCCCCAAGTCGTCGATACCATGGCCAGTGCCTCGCTGGACCTGGGGAACAAGGGCTATCGGCGGTTTTCACGGAGCATGCAGAGGGACATCTACCAGATACTGGAGGAAGCTCTGCCGGCGAAGAAGTGCCGCTACGTGAACGAACTGGGACACTACCTGTCAGGGGCCTTTGGCAGCTCCACAAGGATCGAGTACGGGACGGGGCACGAGCTGTGCTTCCTGTTCTTCATGTGCGGCCTGTTTGAGGCGGAGATTCTGCACCGGGACAGAGATCTGGCTGCCTCGGCTTTGATCCTATTCGATCGCTATATGAAGTTCGTGCGTCGGATGCAGGTCACCTACTCGGTGGTGCCAGCGTACTGCCAAGGAGCCTACGCCTTGGACAAGTTTCAGTTCGTGCCGTACCTCTGGGGATCGGCTCAGCTGTGCTACGAGGCCCCGTTTTCCCCCCAGAAAATGCTCGAAAAGGAGACTGTGGAGCAGTACAAGAAAGAGTATATGCTGATCGACTGTGTGCGCCATATCTCAGACACGGAACATGGAACTTTTGCCCGCCACTCCAGTCAGCTCTGGAGCCTGGCGGCCCTGTCCTCGTGGACGAAGATCCATCGCGGTCTTATGTTCATGTACATGGAGGACATCCTCCTGGACTTTGATGCTATGAGTGCGCTGCCTTTTGGGGAACTGATGTCCTTCGAAAAGGCGAAATCTGGCCGGCAGCTGGGATACGCCCGACTGGGAGTGATGTCTCCACTGCGCTGCCCCCGGCCCTTCTCGAATTCGAAGATAGAATTGGATGCCAGGTTAGACAATGTCTACAGCGATGCCCTGTCCAACAGCGGGTTGTCCATGGGCAGCGACTGCTCATCGCTCAGCGGCGTCAGTGTCCACCTGCCCACTTGGATGGAGGACGACTCGCACATTAAAAAATAATTGGATCCAGTTGTGAATTACAAATAAAATTAAGTTCTGTCTGCCGCAACGACTTTATATATGATTTATAAAATGTAAATTTATTTTGTAATTGTAGTCAGAAGTTTGCAGCGACGCATTAAGAGGAAAGCCAATCTGGACATGTGCTTCAGACCGTCTTTCAGTTTTCACCCAAACTTATTAAATTTGTTGTTCTATTCTCATTACTAAACACACGTCAAATTAAGAACTAAAGGTAAGGGAAGCCATAGTAAGATCTAGCAGCGCATTGTATAAACTTGATCTTTGCCAACAAAGCGAGCAACTCTACAAATTTGGCAATACATTTAAAGAATAGGAAACCTGTGCAACACCAATGCGCTTGAGAATACCAATTGATGTCCCTGCGAATTTTCCAAGCTACTTTTATTTATTTACTTGCTTTAAATGGGGTTTCGATCAGGTTTGTTACCCATGTCACTAATATCTGGTACCCCTTTTTTTGACAATTTGACAATTGGATTTAACCCTGCCCATTTAAGACATTTAGCTTCACTCATCGTCGTTTAAAGTAATGACGTATGATTGTAGTTTACGTTTCGTATGCTGTATTACATGTAAAGCATATCTATGTTCAAAGCAAAAAAGTTTATTTTTAATTACAAAATAACCCTAGTGATTGCCATTCAGTTTTCCGTTAGCAGTTTTCCCCAGCGTACTGGCACAATTTATGTATGTCAGCTGCATACATTTCCGGAGACGACATCTGCGACATGGCAACGATGTCAAGAGACCGGGCGACATGAGTCCAGAGATCAGCAGACCACAAAACCGGGTCCCATCAAATGCAAAACACCAGCCAACTGGAATCGAGTGGGTTTAAGCTGGGTGGCTCGTGGTCTTGGTCCTGGTCTTGGGGGCGAAGATGTGGCTGTGGCTCAGTGCCCCAGGAATACAGCCCATATGCAGCGTGAGCCACAGGAGCACTCGAGAGCAGCGTGGATGAAGTGCGAAGAGTGGGTTCAAGTGACTTGGCCGAAAGCGGATTACCACCGCGACTTGAGTGACTTCCCAAGCAGGCGACGGCGGCAAAAACACCCGAAGTGGCAACAATTCAAACAGCCGCAAAGGCAAAATGAGAAAATGGAAATGAAAATGAAACAAGCGGTGTATTGATTTTTCCTTAAGCGAACTCCCGGGCGCTGTGACGTCAATGGAGAAGCACGCGCCAACATCGCGGGTCGCAAAAGCGTTTGGAAAATCGTTGGCAGTGGGAGGAAGTGGGGACATGCCACCTGAAATCCTTGTCAGGCCTCATTCGTGTGATTCAAATTTATCCCTTCCATTGTAGCGGGACGAAAAGTCACCCATTCAAAATAAGTATGTGTTCGTTCGGTTTAATGTTCGCCAAGTGCTCGTAAAACCTGATTTATAAGCGAAATTAAGTGAAATATTTAGTCCTATATATTGTCCCAAATACAAGTACAAATGCTATAGTTGAACGTACTCGACCCACAATGTTTCCAAAGCTTAATTTAAATTTAAATTAAAACGCGTTTTTAAAAAATTCGAACCAACGCGTTAAGACTCTACTGACTCTACTCTCTGAGAAGAGTCTGAGAGTGTGACGGAGAAGAACTTTATTTTTTTGTATACCCTTAAAAGGATAGCACGATTTTAGAGGACATAAGCGAGTGACAATCCCTTAATCCATCCATAATTGAAACCCAAATACCCAACTAAAGATGGACATCATTTTTGGTCAGAAACTGGACTTCAAACAAAGTAATATTTTCCCATCGAGGAGACACCAAAGCTGAGAAATATTTAGCATGACGTCGTTTCCCCTGCTGATATGTTCTTCTCTTCGCTCTTCTTTGCTGTGGGCGTGGCGAGCCAATTCGTCCATCCATCCAAGAAGCTTGTTATAATTTTCATGCGCTATTTAACATAATAAAGCAATAAGCTGCCACACAACACTGAGGAATGAAAGAAGAGCGAGAGCGTCGGCAAACATTTTTATTTATGTCGTTCTGCCGTCCCTTCTGCCCTGGCTGCGTGTTTGTTTTGTGTCAACTTAAATGCAAAAAACACAGAGGGAGGGGAAGTGAAACTAACTATAATAAACAAATGTGCAGGCTTAAGTAAATATTTAAACAAGAAAATATGAAGCGAATTACGGTCCCTTCCGAGCCACAAGTAGTTGCTGTTCCGTGGAGTACGGATGCTAAGTGGATTACCCAGAGTGTGGATAAAATGTCACAGGGCTTGAACTAATGGTTCCTGAAACTGATATCTGCGGAGGATAAATACTTAGCGACACCGCCTTGTTAGGTCGCAACTGGATGACGTTATGTTCATTTAGATTAAGAGGACACAAAGAGCCAGCTTCTTGTCTGCAGATTTTTTTATAATTCAGCCTTTTCAAAAATTCATTTTTAATTTAATTATGTTATGCTATTATTTTAAAATGATACTGTATTAGACATGACTGTCAAGTTAAGCCGATTCTAGTCGAGACTGTAATATTTTAGCTTTCAGGTTAAGTACCTTGAACCTTATATAACTATTTACTAATATGGATACTCAAACATAGAATATAATTGCCTGCCAATCTCTATCATCTTACTAAACCATACTAAAGGACAATCTACTTCTTGTATTTTAAAATAAAATAACTATTATAAGATATTAATAATTGCAGATGATAAGTATTATCGAAATGATTCCCATTGGTATTTAAAATAAAAGCTGGCAGATATGAATGTTTCTAGTCGGATTTCAGGTGAAACTAAACTGAGAAAGGACAATGAACACTCCTCTGGCCATCGGGCATGTTCAATGAGCATCGTCAAGAATTGCCAGCGGCAGATGCGACTGCCCTCTGGAGAGATCCTCTAGGGCATCGATACTGGCACGTAGGAGGGATTCGTTTTAATGCGAGAACGGGAACTGAGCTGGGAAAAAGGACACACACGACAGAGGAAACGAAGAGGATAATTAAAGGGTGTTTCTTGCAGCAAAAGCCCTGGGCTTCGAATTTCAAACAGTGCGTCCCAGTACTTTAAATGTTCATTGAATACAAAATGATATACATAAAGGCACTGTTACACAAAGAGTACAGCTGAAGTCAGTTACAATAAGTTAAGCTAAGCTTAGCAGATTTAAACGGTAGATAATGATATAATATACTGGGTTTATAGTCATATAATAATATTTTTATTGCATAAAATGCCGAGAATTCTGTAATATTTAAACAAAAATTCTAAATACAACTGACAAAATTTTAAATTTCTATATCGAGAAATGCATATGAGGGGCAACTGGGTGCTATTTCCTTAACCGCAGCCGTGGCCGCGTGCGACAGATTGTCCTTAGGATAACCCCTCGGGGAGAAAGGACACTCGACACACGCGCAGACCGCTGATGACTGGCTAATTGCGGACTTTGCTAAAATTAATTTCCCAGCTTCTAATAATATCACCCAAAGGAACGGGTTGTGGAGAACAGGGGCAAGGGAAGTGAATATGGAAGGGAGGGGACACTGGTTGTTGCACGTGTTCAACACGGCGAATACGTAATCTGTTTGGGTTACACCTGGCTGATGTTGTAATGTCTCCCCAATTTGCTCGGAGCCACATAGTTGTTATTTTCATTCGCCATTAGGCATCCGAATTTTGTCATCGGTTACACCGACACTATTTATAGGACTACAGAAGCCCGAGGAACGAGTAATCACCGTAATTATCCTTTATGAAGAACAAACATACTAATTCAATTTGATTCGCTCTTTGGGCAGGATCTCACTTGGCACATAATTGATTTAGCCAGCCGTAATAATTGCAAATTGCTTTTAATTGTTTTCGCCAGAGCCGGGCAAAGTGAGTGCTGACGACACTAGAAGCCCGTCATGTGCAAAATGTGTGGTACTCGGTTTATTGCATTTAGCATTTGATTGGATTAACAAGAAAGGATTTGGTCGTGTGAGGCAGATAGAGAGGGACTTAAAAGCCAATCAAATTCAATATATCCATTTCTAGTTCTATGGCTGATTTAAGCAATGAAATGGCAATGGAGTGCAAACATTCTTTATATTGTATACGACGTGGTGCACTTCAGCGCTTACTTCTGAGAATATGGGTTTGTTTTAAATGAATAAGAAATAAAAACGTAAAAACTCATAAAAATTTAGAGAGTTTAGGATAGCTGAATGTGCTAATTATCATTGGATTGTACATAAAGTATATATATTTGGATGACTTCTTCCAATTAATCTTCTGCATTTTAGGTAGTTTATGTGTTAGTCGGAACGGTTTAACTTAAAAAATATACGTCTACAACATTAGATAAATGTAAATTTAACTATTGTAAATAAATGTTTGAAATTTTAAATAAACTCGGATGACTGCCATGTGACCGATTGATAATTTAGTACAGTACGATTTGCAAAGCTTCCTTGATAAGTCCTTAGCTATACCTATGTACATATATCTAGCTTCTAGCTAGCCTCCTAATATACATTTATTTAGCTGCATAATTTTTCGACCTTGTATGAAAATAAGTACTTTATTATATAAATACTGTAATTTATTTTAGTTTTAATAAAATTGGAAATAATACTTGTTGTGAGAATATTATAAACTGAAATACCGCAATTTTAGCACCACCAGTAATGGTTCTTTTCATTTAATCGAAATCTCTCAATTTTTTTACAAATGACAATTAAAGAGTCTGACCCATTTGACTCGGCCTTGAAAGTAACATAATCCAGTAAGGGGTATGAAACGCAAACATTGAAAATATTTACCTTGGTGTAACTCTCGGTCGACCTGATGTCGTTTATGGTCCATGGTAGCATGGAGGCGGAGTAGCGCGGATCGACGGACGCACTGCCGCGATAAGTGAGCGAGACCAGACGCGTTTTCATCTCGTCTGTCACCCTTTTTCGAACGGACGTGTTTATTTGTTCGACTTTATTCACTACAGTGTACTCTATCTGTACGATAAACCGTTAAAATTGTTGGCCAAATTGAGTTACGGGCCATTTATTGACTTTGCATTTTATTTGCCGTTTCGCAAATTGCTTTTTAATCGTGTTTTTTGTAGTGTGCTGTAGTGGGGAATCGAAATCAATATTTAGTGGACACGCGGCGAGGATTTCGCATTCCATGCTAGCGGAGCGGGAGTTGCTGGTGGAATGCGGAGTTCGTGAGCTGAATGAGTCACCCCAAAATAGGGAGACGGAAAGGAAAGGCAGCCCTTGAATCGGACAATGACCACCTGACTGCGCCTTCTGCGGGAAAGAATCTAGTGGTGTTTCCCGACCGAAGGAAGGCATCCGAGAAATTACTATCAATATTGATTTTTTGCGCAGCCGTCTTTGTTTTTCACATAGTTATGCACACACATTCGCGTACAGGCCACGCTCGTTACTATGAACTGACGTCAACAGGCTTCACTTTATGGTTAATGCAACCTTAAAATGCTATTTAATGCAATATATTTATTCTTAAATGGGCTTTTTATGCAAAGATAGTTATTCCGTCTGAGAATTGGAGAATTTAGAACATCAAGTGTTTTAAAAACATTCCCTATTTAAGTTTTTTAAGGCTATTGCACGGTATATCTTGATAGAGCAGAGTTTCTTTATGATAAAACATAGTTTTGACCGCTTCTGAGTGACTCTAAATTATGTACATACATATATAGTTACATATATGGTATATACAGGGTGTTCACAGCTTAGAGCGTGCACTGTAAACATTTTTTCCCTTAGCATTAGGAAAAAACATTGGCGAAGAGGGTGGAAATGGGGGGAGCAGTAGGAAGAGGATGAGGATGCGGACGAGCAACCACCAGACCAAGTATGCAACAACACGAGACGGCGAGTCACCCCAATGAAGGAATTTACTTTTGCATAAACTTTTTGTTTTTTACTTTTTACTTTCCTAAGGTTTCCGCCTCCCCTCGCAAACACACACTAAGCCACGGACCAACACACGGATAGTTCGACACAACGTGTGTGTTCTGCGCTTCTTAATTTAGGATTTTGCAACAGAAAACACGTTGAAATGGCACAAAATTCCGCTGAACACTGACACTCGGGCTTAATTCGCGACAGAACAGCATTTCTCTATGTAAAGTCCTTCTTCCTGGCGCCCGATTGATTGTGTTTGCTGCGCACGCGCGTGCCTGCCAACGAAAGTGACCATAATTAAACGAGCTGGTGGCACTCGTGGATTATCCGGATTAATGTGTGTGCAGGCCAGTTTGTGCTTTTTTGACGAAAGCGAGGTGAGCTCAAAATAATTGCACAATTTTCAAATTGTTTACAGGCGAGATAAAGAAGTGTGGCCGTTGCGCGGAAAACTAAATAATACCCAATCGCACAGAATGCGTAACCCAGCTGGCAAACAGCTGACAGATCAAAAGCGTTTCACCAAAAGTTTGTTATTATTTGAATTATACCACCTTCTTACAAAGATTAATGATTTCTTCTTTCTTTGAGAGATTTCTTAAGTGATCGTTTTACGGTGGACTTTCTAAGCATGAATTCGTGCCTCAAAAAATTTGTGCATTCATTGCGAACACGTAAAAAATTTTAAGAAAGATTCTTTAAAATATGAATGTAGCCTCAGCCGGAAGGATCGATCTCTATGGGTAAGCCACAATCTTTTTGTGTGCGCTAGCACTGGTCAGTTTCAGATCGTTCAAGTGATCTTCAACTGCCAGTAAATGCGAATTCAGATATGTATTAATTAAAAATGAAACTGCAGACTCTTTAGGCCCATTCTTTACAGTTCTAACTTTAGGAAATGAATTTTCATTTCTACAATAGCACAAAATATAATTTTAAGTCCATTATCTAGCGTTCCCCTTCAGACAGTGTTTATCAACATTGCAATGACGAACATGCGGTCACACTGAAAGGTTGTTGTCCAGGGAAATCTGGGCAGTTGGTCATCCCAAATTTCCAACGCGCTGCCAGCTTATACATATTTTCATGTTTTAAAGAATACAATTGTACCAGTGATCACCTAGATTTAGGGAACTAATGACTTTTTGTGAAGAGTATTAACAGCCGAGTCGATCTAGCCATTTCCGTCCCTCAGTTTTGAAGCTATCTGAATAAAACTTTACAGATAGTCTTCTATATGCTCTCTCTACTATATAAGTCGGAATGGGCCGGATCAGCCGACTATATCATATTTAATAAATACTATTTATTCAAGAATAACGATTTTAATTTTATCAAAATCGGTCTACTATATCGTATAGCTGTCAAACTATAACTTTAAAATTCTAAATGTAGTTTTACAGAAAAGCTTTAAATTCATATTTTTTTTATATTTAAAAATTAAATGTGTTAAAAATTAATATATTAAAATTAAGCAATTAAGGACTTTTTGAGAAAAAACCGACTAATTCTTCTTGGCATACTTGTAGCTTTGGAGTATTCCATTTTACAGTTGTTCCTTGATATGTCCGTTTACGTTTTCGTAGTGATTGCTCAAATTTCCCTTGACATGAGTCCAAATAACCATCTCAGAAATTTTCGGACAGCCAAAACGACACAGCCATTCTTTTACCGAAACTCACACCAGGTTTGAGTAGAAGGGGAATCCTCGACGAGGAACTCCTGGTGGCGGTCAAAAATTACGCCCTTCTCGATCAATCAGCATCTGCACGTATTGCTCGGCCGCCTTGCGCATCAGCCCTATAATTACTGCCAGGGATTCTCGGTCTCCTCCAGCCGCTTGATACGCCCGTGCCAAAGCCCAAACCTTTGGCTGCATGTAGTAGACTAGCTTCTCCAACTTCAACTTATTCCTGTGAAGCTACTCCTCGGCCTGGGTGAGTAGAAGCTAGAGTTTGGAAAGAGAAACGTGGCTAGTTGTAAAGGAATGTTTCAACAGTATTTTAGTAGTCCACTTACTTAAAAGTCGTCTTCACGATGAACGGTACCAATACCCGTGAACCAATACAGCAGCTAAGTGACCATCTCGGTCTGCTGGCTTTCCATCGGCTGCAATATCACCATCAATGTTGTGAAAGGCTCCAAGACTGCGCATTCGATTCTCTTATGAAACGCCTGTAGGAGTCGGCGCCGACGAAGGATTCACTATGATCTTCCGACTGCTGTTTGTGGGTGACTTATCGATGGGCGGTGGCCGAAAGATAGTCAAGATCTGTTGTATGCTCCAAGCACCAGGCGCTGTCTTAAGGGGACACTAGCCAGAAAGCTTTTTTAAATTATTTCGGCTTACACCAAATTAAACTTATATTTTTATACATGTTATGAGCTTTATTAAAACATAAATGAAACATAAATGGAAATGGCCAATTTAGAGACATGCGGGAATGATGACATTTTCTTTGAATTTGGTTATCTAATACTTGGTGCCCGTCCTTTCTGATCTATATTCTCCTTTCGTATGATTACGCAGAGTTGGCGCAGCTTTAGCCCATGGCATCCTTCATGCAGAGCTTATCCATTAGATCCGTGTAAAATCCGTTGAAGTTGATGCGGTGCACAAGATTCATAAAACGGTCGGCCGTGTTTTCTTTGGCCATAATGTTGATCTTCTTCAGGAAAGAAATGAGAATCCCGGTAAACTCCAGATCGAATCGCTTCACCCGCTCCGAAAAAGTATCAGCTGGACCTAGCGAGGTCTCCAGCTAAGAGGGCGACCCAGAAAACAAATGTTAGTCAAAATTGGCACAAATTTTACAGGTAACACATCTTCTAAAACGATAATATGTACATATATAAGCTATACACAATCAGCGCATATATTCAAAATACTTGTTTAATAATTTGCTTTGGGTCTGTATTTAAAAGATATGTACTGTAACACTCCGCAGCGTGAGAGGCTTTTGGAGTGATACCTAAATACCATTTTGCGTACTATATTTCATGCATTTATTAATACCTTAAATGAAGTAAAGAATTAATAATTAATAATACAAAAAACAATACAATTTGCCAATTTATTTCGGGAGAGGGAAACGAAAAGGTTACTAAGGGGAATTGGCAATAGTACTTAAAGCTTCAACGAGAGAACGAAATAGTAAGGAACTAAAACGGAAATATCAAGCACAAGCCGGTAATACCTGTGGCCGGTGCAAACACTGAGGATCAGATTCGTCGGAGCTGTCGTCGCTGCTATCACATACCATCGACTTGAGCTCGGCGTCCAGAAAAAATCGCTGCGAGCGCTGCATTACAAGGGCCAAGGAAATAAATATATGGAATTGGGTTCGGATTCAAATTCATAGTTGGTGGTGGTGGCAGGCGGGCGAGTGAAAGAGATTTAGTGTGTGACAGCAGAGCAGAGAACAAGACAAGACAAGAATATAGTATGTTTGTATGTACAAGAGAAGCATAAGTTGCTGACAGCTCGATAATCCAACCACCAGCTCTGTCGGGGCTCACCTGAATGAAGTCACAGAACTTCAGGCATATCTTGCATAACTTGAATATGGCTCGATTTAGATGGGAAGACTCCGATAGCATACAGTTCTTGAGGCACGAGTCGATAAAGTCCTGATGGAGCTTCAGCACGTTGTCAACGTTCTCCACCGCCTGCATTTTTTCTATAAATATGTGCCAGTTGGGTTCAATGATTTCAATCATCATGTAATACTCCAGATTTTGAATGGCGTTCATCATGCGCTGGCGGAGCGTAAATGCCGACCTGTACAGCTCTGCGGCCTGGGGCGAGAACTTCTTGGCAATGGAGTTCTCCTTCCAAATTCTGAATATGTGATAATAAGTCAAGAAACCAGATAAAATTGAATGTTATCATACAAAGAGTCGCTCGCGTCTCAATACGCACTTGCAAAGCTGACGCTCCACGTGCTTGCAGTAGAATAACTGGCGGAATAGCATCTGGTACTGGGCGATGGCCAGGTGATTAAGCACCAGGGACACAGGCCACTTCACCTCGTAGGAAAAAGCAAAACACTCGAGGCCACTAAGGTCCAGGCGATCCTGCATCTGCCAGTACTCCTCCTTTTTGTCCATTATTTTGGACATTTGAGTGACCAAATCGTAGGGCAGCAGCTCACAGTGAAGATGGTCCTTGTAGGGATCGTCGCGGGCGGAAGAGATGCGCAGAGTGAGGCCTAGAAGGTTCTCCAGCGTCATGGGAAGCACTAGATCCACGTTCTTGGACAGCTCATCCTCGCAAGCGTCCATGAATTGCATGGTAAAGTCGCCCTGATTAAGCAGCAAATAGCGCTTCACCGACTGCAGGTGACCCATTAGATCGTTCTCCGCCAGCAGCACATCCAGCAGCATACGGGCCGAAAAGTAGTACGCTTCGTTTATAACGGACACGTGCTGATCGCTGGTCGGATCGAACTCGAGATGCATCTGCTGGGTAGGCATCACACGCTTTCCACATTGCCGCACCACGTTCAGGTACTTGCCGGTACGAAGGATTTTGTCAGAGTATTTTTCAAGGAACGAGGGGATGTGGTCGCGCCTCAGAGTATACCGCTTTTCCCAATAACCGTCCGAATAGTGCTCCGGCAGCTGGTCGCAATGGACCCTTTCATAATCCTCGACGAGGAACTCCTGCTGGCGGTCAACAATTACGCCCTTCTGGATCCATAACTGCAACATCCGCATGTACGGCTCGGCCGCCTTGCGCATCAGCCCTATAATTACTGCCTGGGCTTCTCGGTCTCCCTCCAGCCGCTTGATGCGCCCGTGCAGATGCGTTAGCACAGCGGCACCCCGTAACTCACCCTGCTGCAAGCCAAGCAGCGTCGTCCAGATCTCCTCCATCACCCAAACCGTTGGGTGCATGTAGTAAACTAGCTTCTCCATCGTCAACTCATTCCTGTGAAGCTCCTCCTCGGCCTGGGTGATTAGAAGCTAGAGTTTGGATAAGGAAGCGTGTCTGATTTTAAAGGAATGCTTCATCAGTATTCAAGTAGTCCACTTACGTAAAAGTCGTGGCTGATATCTGAGAGTGCAGCGTTCAACGCATTAATCACCTGCCCCTGACCGTCCATCTCAGCGACCATCCTCTGGATGCCCACGAAATGCGAGGCCAGTGGTAGGGCTTGCCGAACAAGCTCCCCCAGCGAACGCTCTACCTGATTGTGAATGGCGAATTCCGTTTTGTACCTAGACAGGCCATCGGATGGATCCGCCGGTATTGGCACGATGAACGGCACCCGAATTCCCGTGAAGCAATACAGCAGCTGAGTGAGCATCTCGGTCTGCTGGCTTTCAATCGGCAAAGCTGCAATCTCCGGGTCTGGAACCGTGTTCTCGTCTACGTTGTAAAAGTCCCAAAGACTATGTGTTCGATTCTCTTCTGTAATTCCTGCGGGAGTCGTTGCCGGTAACGGATTCACTATGGTTTCTTGACTGCCATTTTTTAGTGACTTTTCGGTAGGTGGTGGGCGAAAGGTGCTCAAGGATCTGTTGGATGCGCCAAGCAGAAGGCGCTCTTTCATCTGTGAAGACACAAAAGATGAGGGGCCAAGGACGAAAACACTGGCCTACCACTTACCAAGCTCAGTTCGCCGCGGTCTCGGTTCTCCTCGCCATTTCCTTGGCTGCGACCCGACAGCAAGGGACGTGGGCCGAGTTCATCGACGGCATTAGCACCAGAGTCAGCAGACTTCCGGTTAATTACTGGCGTCGACGTGGGAAGACTCAGCGACTCGTGGGACACCTCGGCGAGGCTTGCCCTGGAAGCCGAGGATGCTGCGGCAGACAATTTGCTCTGCAGGGGCGAGGTTATTGAAGCCATGTCGCTGTTCTTTAGACTAGAACGGGGGGACAGAACGTCTTCGGAGTACCGCTTGACAAACACGAGAAGTGCGTACATGGGATCCTTGCTGCGAGGGGAAGGCGGAAGACTGCATATTAGATCTAGCCAATTACGGCGAATCAGCGCACTCACCTCTTCAGGACGTGCTTGACCTCTGCGGCCACCTCGTCGCAGTTGGGCCGTTTCCTGCTTATGGCCAACAGTATGCTAACTAGCTCATCAACAGACAGGCGCTTGTCGTCCGTGGCCCGAAACTCGCGAAGGATAATGTCCGACGTGTAGGGCGCCCTGCCAAAAGCAATAGATCGAGTTAGAATCCACGGCTTAAATCGGAGCAGCAGACAGACGCATACTGCGTGCATTGCATCTGTGCAGCTGTGAACTCGGTAGCTCTTAATTCACTCACTCGGACTCGGAGATGAGATCGCTGAGCACCTTGCGGGTGAGATCGCCTTTACTCATCGCGCTGTATGTAAATTGTTGTTGCGTCTGCTGGAAACAACGGTGCAATTTACAGTTTAGCGCTTCGGGTTCGAGCAAAAATCGAATCTACGAGTGATTGTCAAACGAGGGATGACACTATCGGTATTATCTGAAGGTGCATTTTTTCGTTTCTTTAAACCAAAAAATACTAGATTGTTTAAAAAATTTAGTTAGTATCGAATCAGATGTTTTCTGCATTTTTCTCTTTTAAACCTTTTTCACACGCTAGAAATTGCATCAGTAGTCAGATATTTTTTACGAAAACGAATTACAAAACAGGAGTAAAAAAATTACGTTAAAACAGGGCAAAATACTGAATGCCAACTGTACTTCTCCGAACAACGTATACATATTTTGCAAATGGTATGATTTTATTTATTTTCAGTTCCTTCACATATATTAAATTATAGATCCCGTCATAAACAATAATAAATACATATGTATATAAATATTGAGAAAAAGTTTTTCAAGGGGTATTTTGGCTAATTACATTGGTAGAGCCAAATACAATATTTTGGTAATTGGGTATTTACAATAATTTGAAAAAAATTTGCTACTTGGAAGGAAATAGGAAGAAAATTATGAATTGCGCGGATAATGGGGACAAAATTGGACCTCATATCGCTCGCCCATAGTTTTTTCTATTAAATGACGAATTTTCCTTGCATTATTGCTTTCGCTCTCACTCTCTGTTTTTTGGGGATTCCCTATAAGTGATGTCATTTCCCCTTTTTTCCGTCATATTAGGCTTGTTTTGAAATGTACTTGCGGGAAAAGCGAGGATTTCCGCCGGGAACTATCGGTAAATTTTAATGAAAAAAATTATAACTTAGCCAATTTTTACAATATTTCAATAAAATTTGAGATATGTCCATTCTGTATTATTCTAGAATTTCGGTTCAAATTTGATCAAAATCGGACAACTATTTTATATAGCTTCCATATATATATAATATATATATTTATATATTTTCATAAAATTTGAGACATAGACATGTTATATTATTCCAGAATTTCGGTTTTAATTTTATTCAAATCGGACAGCTATATCATATAGATGCCATAGGTATATACATATATAAAAATTCACTTAGTTTGTTCGCAACATTTTTCTCTCGCAACATTTATCTTATGTCAGTACCCGAGAAAACGAAAAAGTCAGAACATTTTTTTCTTCTTCTTCTATTTACGGCAAGAGTATTTAAACTTCAGCATGCCGCTAACTGCTTTCTTTCTTGTTGTTATCTGTGTTATTCAGAATATTCGGGTACTAAAGAACTAGTGAGATGGTTCTGAGGTGGGCTAGCTGAAGCCACCGTACGACCCGTACCCGTACCCGTACAGGTTACGGAGAGCGCAAGGCCTCCTATGGAGGTTAGCTGCGAATAGCGACTTGTCGTGAATATGCAGTCCCGGACAACAGCGAGTACCACACCGTAGTACCGACAAGGTGCTTGTCTGAACGTTTTGGCTGGCACTGCCCCGGCGGCTGTCCTGCAGGCGAGCGACGCCAGCAGGAGGGACGACGCAACTCCCCCTTCCGCAAGCCTCGAAGCAGCCTGTTCCGGTCAGCCTGGGGGAGCCGGAGTCCAAGAAGCCGAAAAGGAAGAACACCTTGGCTCAAGGACCTCGGAAGTCGCGAAGCGTCCGAAGGCGGCTTCGTACGCCAGTGCAGCTAAGGGCACTAACTTATCCACACTGGCGCGGGACTACCCGAGGAGACTCCGGACGAAGGAGGAGCTCATCCAGGAGCCTTGGGTCGTCAGAGGCAGGATCTGCGGCTATGTAAAGTGAGTATGCAAATTATTTCAGACGTAAGGGAGAGCTTGCATCTTGGTGCGAAAGGATATTAACTTTCTATGTCTCTCTAAATTTCTCACCAGAGATCTAGTAGCGGTAATGATCACTGATGATGATCACGGAAGTATTGTGGTGGCGTCGGCATACTTCCCAGGAGACGTGACGGATGCCCCCCACCAGAGGTTCAAGATCTGGTTCAACATTGCAGCAGGAAAAGGCTACACCTACTGCTAGGGTATGATGCCAATGCGTACAATGTTGCATGGGCCAGCACGGACAAAAACAGTAGAGGTTAGTGTTTACAAGATTATCTTGTATGTAGGGATCTTACGATTTTCAATGTGGGGGCTGAACCCACATTCATTACTAAAACTGAAGTACTGGACATCACTTTCGGCAATGCGGGTGCTCCGGTTTTTTCGCAACTGGAAGGTCTCCGCCAATGTCGGATCACAAGATCATCCTGTTCGACATTCATAACAACCTTAGCTTCAGCAGGGTCAGGAATCCACGACGGAATGACTGGCAACCTATCAGTCCTGTCTGGGGTTAAATTTGTGCAGGCTGAACCAGAGTAGAAGAATCTCCGGAAGGTCTTGAGCAAATCTTAAAAGAAGTAGGTGAGACAATCTTGGATCCCGAAATATCCATTGAGTCCAGCAGGGACAATCACTGGTGAATTAGGAAACTAGAGCTACTTCGTGCAGAAGTCAGAAAGCTGTTTAACACAGCTAAAAAGAACAGCGCCAATTGGGAATTATACACCAAAAAGGTGACAGAATATAACAAAGAAATCCGGTCCAGTAAACGTGCTCACTTTCGGAATTTTTGTTCCAAATAGAGCAAGCCACACCGGCTTGAGTGTTTAAGGCAATCTTAAACGGCAAAGTACTTTCTGAACTTTGTCCGAAGAGGGCAGATGGGTCATTCACCGAGGACGAGGAGTTGAGACAGGTCTCACGACCTGGATGGGCAAACTCCTTGATAGCAGAATAGCAGAAGTCACTGTCAACAAAGTGACAGTTAGAGCTCAAACTACCAGAGGCTGTCCGCAGGGTGGTGTCTTATCACCACTACTATGGAGCCTCGTGGTGGATGAGCTGCTAGATAAACTTACAGCAAATGGGTTCGAATGTCAAGGTTATGCCGATGACTCTGATGTGTAAAGGTAATTTTGAAAGCCCATTGTGCGACGGGATTACACTGGACCTAAGACTAAGCTTAGTCTGGTGCAGAGACGTGGGGCTGAATATCAATCCATTGAAAACCACTGTTGGTGCTTTCACCAATCGCTACAATCTGAAATCCATTCGGCCCATTGGGGGCACAGAAATACCGATCTCCACTGAAATCAAATATCTGGGAGTCATCCTAGATAAGCGATTACTGTAAAGACAGCATGTGGAACTTGCTGTTCGCAAGGCCACTATAGCCTTAGTGAGCTGTAGATCTCTTGGAGGGAGAAATTTGGGAGTGGATCTCTCTGAATAATCAGGGCAGTATGGCTTTAGACCAATTAACTGTAAAAGTAGCTTAATAGGTAAAAGTTAAACCCGATTTTTTTGGTATACGAAAGCATTATATAACTCCTGTAAGAAGAAATCTGCCTAAAACTGCAAAAAATGTATTCTTAATGTATACATTATAGTGTTATTTTTGCGGAAAAATAAAGGAAAATCCTCAACCAATCGCCTGTAAAATTAGAAAATTAAAATTGTTAAGGAAGACCACGAAATAAGCAAAAAGTGTAGTGTTGATTTAGTGCACGCCTTGCACATTTATATCTTTAAAGCTCTTATAGCTTCAAATATCCATTTATAAGGTAACAAAATCATAGAAGCTTATAATTCCGCGGGTTTTTATTTTGGAATGCCCTTATCTTTACCAACCAGTACAAGAGTAACTTATTTGGTGGAGACCCCATAGCGAATTGGAAAACAGCAAGGCGGGGTTTGTGTCTTAGTTTGGATTTCCAAACAACTATTACAGCGACCCCTAAAGCATTAACTCAAATAAAACTGGCCTAATGGTAACAAACCAATACCACAGTCAACAATTACTAAGACTTTTAAGCACATATTAATCCTATCCATCCGAAAAATTAAGTTTTTAACAAAAATGTAACAAAAAATTAGTGCGCTAGGGGAATTATTTAAAATGAATATTTTATCTTTTTTTATCCCGTTCAAATAGTCATGCAAGTTCAACCGAAAACATCGATGTCGATGGTCGTCGATGTTGGCAAAATATAACACCGATAGATCGCTTAACTTCGGCATCAACAAAAACATCGCTAAGGAAAACATCGATGTTTTAGCATCACTAAAGAGCTCATTTCAGAGGTAAGACTCTCATTTTAACAGAATGCTTGCTGTTATGCCTCTCAGTGTCTGTGGATTAACAGAATTTTGCAGGTGAAATAAAATTGTAACCGAATCTTGCGGGTGGAATTTACACGCATTTTGTAGTTGTAACAGAGCTTGTAGGCGAAATCCAAACCGTAACAGAGTTTGTGTGTGAAATTGTAACAGACTAAATTTCGGCGAAAACCGTAGCAGAATTTTGGGAGTAAATATAAAACTTTATCTCATTCCCACTCGCACTCATTGCTATAATCTTTTTTTTTGCTCTGATCGTGACGTAGCTGGGACCGTTGCTCATCCGCCTGGGTGGCCGGGTTCGAAATTGCCAACGCGTATCCGCCTAGGAGGCCAATGATAGATACAAAATTTAGCAATGATTGCAATTTTAAGAAAAGATGAAAATAGCGAAATATACGTTTGTTTTAAAATAATAAATTTTTATTTATATATACATATATTATATATATTTTATTAAAATAATATAACAATATTGCTTTTACAGCAGTCTTTTCCTTTTTATTGAGTTAGAGATTATAAAAAGGAACAAAAACTTAAAATATATAAATTTAATGTTTTCATTGCTTTTTAATTTTTAAAATTTTCTCATCTATGTATATCCTAACCGACAATCTTAACTTCTTAAGGCAATATTCAACCGATGTTTCGTCAAACATCGATGCATTGCTTTTCATCGACATCAACAAAAACATCGGAAAACATCGCCAAGAAAAACCTTGATGTCGAAAACATCGATTTTTTTGGCATCACTACATTCAAACCAAAATCGCGTCGATCAACAGGTGGGCACTCCAGCTCGCGCTCCCGTCTCCCCTCTCTTCGCTCATCAATTGGCGCCCTAGGAAAAAGTCAAGTCAAAAAGATATCGTGTGTGGCTAGACTTTCACTACGGGTCACTCCGAGATCCCAAGCTTCGCTTGCTTGTTCGTTGACTTGTCTTTAATTAATGCGCTTCGCACGCGTTGTCGCCGTTGTTTTAGCTTCAATCTTAGTCTCTGTCTTTTGGCCATACAGAAGAGCTGCCGAGCAACAATCAACGCGTCTAAGCCGTGTTTACGATTTTCTGCAGATCGGGCTGTGCAAGCTGTAAGCTGTAGCTTCGTGTTTTCGCCAACTTCTTCTTTTCGTTAATTTCTCACCCAGAAAGCACAGTCGCCGCAGTGAAAAAGGCCGTAAAAGAGCCAAGCTATGAAAAAATATGGCCAAAGATAAAAACGGCGGAGAAGGAGAGCAGCGCGCAGGCGACATTGTGTGATGTACCGTTAGTGCGCGAGTGACTCTGTTTAAGCATAATTTAAATAATGGGGAAATCCGTGCCCGTAATTGATTTAAGTAGCGCGGAGCAGCATTTGCATAATTTTCCCTGGAAGCCTGGAAAGTTGCTCTTCCATGATAGCAACAAGTGCCATTTTGTCTGTGTGTGCATGGCTGATGACTGTGTGTGCATCGGGTGCATGTGTGTTGTTCGTGCTGTGAACTTAAATGGACAAGTTAGAATCCACATTCCACAACAATGGCCAAGAAGGAAAAAACGGCCGCTGATCTATTAGTTTCTGGGCAAATTTAAAAATAATTGCTCTGTTCAACTGTTTAAATTGATGTGCAGACTATTATATTTGTAATTTGCTGTGCAGCAATCTGATGAGTTCATACATACATATATGTATGTACATACAGCTGCGGTCAAGTGATTAGTTGTAAACAAATGCTGGGAATTAAATTTGTTTTCTTTGCTGTTTATTTAATTGCTAAATTTATATTCAAATTTAAAATTAAAATAATGAAATAATAGATTTATTGATATATGTATGCATAAATTCGGCAAACCCTTTTTCATTGGTAACATGTTAAATGGAAAAACAATTTAAATCCCTCGAGTTCGAATTATCTTGACAGCAAATGTACATATGTATATTTTACATGCTTACAACATATGCACGTATCTCACATATTTACAATTGGCATTTTATGTCAAGCTCTGCTTATTGTCGTTGTTTTTGTTGTCGTCGCGTTGAACTAAATCTATAACCTTAATTAGCATAACAACGAAACGTAAAAACAAAAATAGCATTTGAACCTTCTTCTTTGGACGTAGACTAAGAAGCCAGAAGAATTAGAATGGGTTAAAGTTGAACTCCGGTCTGAAAATAATACAAAGGAAGAGGCAAAGAAGCGAACGAACCAGCCAGCCGAGGCATTAGCAATTACAGGAAATTGAAAAATACAAATCCGGTATTACCTCTCCGATTAATTAAAAAAGTGTGGAATGCCGGCTTTGTCCAAATATCAGAAGAAATCATGCTGAGATTTAATTAATTACTTGTGTGTAGTATAACCTTGGACAGCAAAGATCACAGAATTTTGGGTCAATGAAAGCTTGAAAAAGTTTGCAGTCATGTCAAAACACAAAAAACATGTATAGAGTTTAAAATTATTAGTGTATAAAATAACTACCAAAGTGTGTAAGTACATATAAGAGGTTTTTTAATATTGTATTTAAAATTAGTTACTTTCCAGTGTGCGAGTTGGAAACTGTTTTTGTTACATATTTAAACTCAGAGCTGTTTCAGATATATGTAAATCAATTCACTTTAAAAATATCAGGGAAGTTAAGACTAATATATAATATCTATAGTAAATTAGTACAATTTAGAGCAAACTAGTAGATTGTTAAAAAGACAAATGTATTTCAAGTGAACCCAATAAGTTTTCTATTTTCATCCTTACACCCAGGTTTATTAATAGAATCCAGTTCAAATTTAAATCTGACCCAAATTTATACTTCACTTTTATAATACTATCGAAGGGGAGCAAGAAGCTTGCGTTCTATTTCTGGAACCGTCGAGATCAACTAACTAATTTGCCTTCAAAACTCATAACTCATCTGCACAACAATTGGATTTAGCGTCTAGCCATTGTATGGTCAAATATATTAACACTCCACCTGCTAGACAGATCTTAGCCCACGTAGGAACGCCGCCGCCCACTGAACCACAGATAGCAGGGCAGCCAGAAACTGTAAACAGGAAAGGCTAGAACAATTTTCAAAGAATTCATAAGCACGCGCTAATGCGAATACTAATGCCAGGCACTGGCCGATCTCTGGCTTTCTTTCACCGACCACGACCACTGTCCAAGACCAAGACCAAGTCCGAGAATACTAGGCGAGACCCCTGCCACCTCTCCCTCTCTTCCCGTGTGCGTGAGGTGTGTGGAAGCACCTGTTGTCGTACAACGTAACGTGCGTGTGTTTGGGTTGCGTCTTATTAGAAGCCGCATTCGGCAGCCCGAGGCCAAGTCAGGAAATATGAGAAAAACACAAAAATCGTAAAAAAAAGAAACTGCTCTGAAAACCGGTTGATGTGAATGTGAAAATGAAAGAAAACCTTAACAGTAAAGCTCCCATAACTTCAATTTCCAAAGTCAAATTTAGAAAAATAATTATGAAACATTTTAATCCAATTGTTTCCGAATTTTTAGCGCAAGGCTAAGGTAACTGGTTAAGTTTTTTAACTTAACTCTCAGTACCAATTCAAAAACAACAAAGTTTAGCATCGAATATTCAGGGGCCTTGTAAGAAAAAATAAACTTTTAAAAATTACTATTTATAAACAAATTAAATATTAGACTAACTGAAATGCGATGTTTTGAAGATATACTTCTGGGGTGGGAAATTTTATAAGTATGAATTGCACAAGCAGATACATACATATGTACATACATATGTGTATGTGCATTTTTTATTCATGCTTGTTCGAGTTAAAGAAGATTGACTGTATTATTTATTTGTATCCTAAGTCTGAGATGTCGCTGAAAAGTTGGTTTTTCTTTTTGTGTTCCACAGTTCGAATTTGGTGAAATCAATGCGTAGAAAGTGAATCGCAAGGCTTACGCAAAAGTCGGAGGAAAAGTGAAAAGCTGCGGAAAAGTGGACTTACCAAAAAAACCAAATCTATTTGGACACTGAGTTCGCTATTGCGTTTTTGACTGCGATCTACCTGCTGCCTAAATCGCGTGCCTCTAATACTGTAGTCAGCTGACCGGAGGCGGGGCGAGAGCTGGAACACACACCTGGGCGAACGTCGGCGCCCACCTGCCGGCTTAGATGCGTCTAATCCAAACGGCAACCGGCGGAGCTGCTGCGTCCGTTCTGCAGTCGCACTCCCAGTCACAGTACAACTACACCAACATGCGTGAAGATGATATCGAGCTGGCCATTAAAGTGGTAAGTTGCCCAGCCGGCTACGTGCATCTTCTCTATTAGGAATGATGAATGACTGGAGCGAGTGAATGGCACTGGCACCTGAGAGATCAGATCTGGATTGGATTCGTCATGGATGATGCTAATGGCGAAGCTGCACGGATTAAGATTCTAGTCAATTAGGGTTTTCCTCTCGCCTCTAATAGCTTTTTGCAATTGCTTTAATTCCATTTTTACACTTATCGAGAAATGTCTTTTGCCGAAGGCCAACATTTTTGAGAAAATAGATTAATGTTAATTACCTGAAAAAGCTACCCGTTTTTAAGTTTCCAACAGAAAGCAAGGAAAAGACTACGTTACTTTATATTTTTATATGGCCCAATTAAGTTTGCAGGACAACATCAAAAAACAAAACAAGCTTTAGACAAATTTTGTGCAGATATATGTTTGGATATCCTTTTTTTTAATTACTGGCCATCTTAATATCATAATAGTTAAAAAAATTTATTTAGAACGCTTGCGAAGATCCTTGTGTTTGCAATTCTTATGTACTTATTTTACATTGAAAATCTTCAGTTCGCAAACGCCTAATCCTCATTCCTCCCCTTATTAGGTCATTGTGGGAAATGGTGGCGTGGGTAAATCGTCAATGATTCAGCGCTACTGCAAAGGTATATTCACCAAGGACTACAAGAAGACGATCGGTGTGGATTTCTTAGAACGACAGATCGAGATCGACGGCGAAGATGTGCGCATTATGCTGTGGGACACCGCCGGACAGGAGGAGTTCGACTGCATCACCAAGGCCTACTATAGGGGGGCCCAGGCCTCTGTGCTGGTCTTCTCCACGACAGATCGGGCCTCGTTCGAGGCGATCAAGGACTGGAAGCGTAAGGTGGAGAATGAGTGCAATGAGATACCCACGGTGATTGTGCAGAATAAGATCGATTTGATCGAACAGGCAGTGGTGACTGCCGACGAGGTGGAGACGCTGGCTAAAATGCTGAACTGCCGCCTGATACGCACCTCCGTCAAAGAGGACATCAATGTGGCGTCAGTTTTCCGCTACTTGGCCACCAAGTGCCATCAGCTGATGACGCAGAGTTACGAGCAGGCCGCCGGAAACCAGCAAAACTCCAGCAATCCGCCCTACAGCAGCAGTACGCCGACAATCAGCGCCTTCAGTCCAACCTTCACCAAATCCAGTAGCGGCACCATTGTGCTTCGCCCGGCCAAAAAGGGCCACGGATCCAGCGTAGCCCGGAAGCGCAAAATAGTGCTAAAAAAATGCGGTATATTGTGAGGAGCATAGTCAACGGATCAGGTGGATGGGCTGGAAGCGACAGTGATGGCAAATTAATAACTGGAGCATATTTAACGCCTAATTATTTTGGAGCCTTATAAAGTCGTAGCCGGGGTGGCCAGCCAACCGTTGGATGCAACCACAGCCATTCACTAGTCGTGCACAGACTCCGACTCCGCGTGATGTGGTTTAGACATGCTTACGGAGCCAGCATAAATAATCAGAGAGGCAGCAAAGTGGATCTTCGAAGTGGACAACGACGAAGTGGGGATACTCTTGCAGCGAGAGAAACTTAATACCAGATAAAATAATGTTTATTATTCTCATTTAGGGCAAAGACTGTTGTCGGGCCGGTTCCGATTTAAATATTCTCAAAGCATTTTCTAAAAATTGATTTACAGTGTAAATTGAACACCCCAAGTCGTGGTTTGTTTATTTGTGTATAGAAATAATAGTTTTCGAAGATAAATGAGCGCGTTAAGAATCTCCCTGATTTGAATCCCAAATAATATTGGAAACTTGGAGCAAGAATTTATTTCGATATCCTGTTACCGATATCTTCTTTAACAACATGACAGTGCAGCTTGATAGAAATTTTTGTTTACAATACTCATTAAAATACAATGTCAAATACTCCCAAATAAGCACTTGAAAGACTTACTCCCAAGGGATTAGAGAAGCCAAAATAATGGCAAGAGTCGATACACTACTTACAAGCACAAGCAAGCTCTAGCTTCTTAGTAAAGTGGCCTAATTAGGTATAGATGTGAAATTAAAGTTGCCCGCTTTTGTATAACGGAGACTGATGCTGCAGCGTTGGCTTTCAATCGAATATGCATGTACAGGTATAACTATGTGGTTGTGCGGGCCTAAGCTTGCCCAACGAAGCACAAATTAAAAGGCTAATTTATCACGCTAACCAAAACCCAGCAGATATCCATGTGAAATCCCTTCGCCAATTTGCTTTTGGACAAATGTGCAATTAATTAATCAAATTATAATATAATAATATAATTACTTACCGCTTGCGATAGTCATGTCAAAGAGCAATTTGATTTGATTCCAAGTACATAAAACAACGTTTACGTTCTATCCGAAGCTAAAATGATTAGATCATGCTTTTGAGATACATTCAAAAAAGTGTCCAAAAGTAGACGAATATTTATTTCTATGTTGCCAGATACGGGACACAGCATTAATAACTTTAATATGTATCAAACTTTTGGACAAGTTTTTAATGGATTTCAAAGCCATTGAGATTCCTGTGGCACCTCCGAATACCAGCCTATACGAAAGTATGCATAAATAATCCTAGGCTTATATTTATAAATGTATTATTTTATTTAAATATTTCACTAATAAATTATTCGTGTATAAAGTAAATAAACCTGACTGCTTGTATATTTCTTATCGGGTAATAGGTAACGGTACGGCAAGAGGGAATTATATCTGAATGCCAACAAAAAATGTATGGAACAGTCACAAGAAGTCGAACCTAAATAACTATTTTTGATCAGCTGGCATGGATAAAATGGCTGCATGATAAACATGAAAGTAATAACAACAAGAAAGGAAGCTAACTTCGGCATGCCGAAGTTTAAATACCCTTGCAGTAAGTAAGAAGAAGAAGAAAAATCTTCTGACTTTTTCGTTTTCTCGGGTACTGACATAAAATAAATGTTGCGAACAAACTAAATGAATTTATATATATGTATATTCCTACAATACCTACAATAATACAAAGTGTCTATGTCTCAAATTTTATGAAAATATGTGAAAAATTGGCTAGTTAGATTTTTTCCTCAAAATTTTCTAATCGGTCCTATGAGAGCTATATGATATAGTTGTCAGATTTTGATCAAATTTAAACCGAAATTCAAGAATAATACAAAATGGCCATATCTCAAATATCTCTGTCCGTTTCTACGCAAAATAGTCCCTCAGTTTTGAAGCTATCTGGGTGAAACTTTGCAGATAGCCTTCTATATGCTCTCACTGCTATATATGTCGGAACGGGCCAGATCGGACTATATCGGACCATATCATATAGATCGGTAAATTTTATTGAAAAAAATTATAACTTCGCCAATTGCTACGATATCTGAATAAATTTTGAGATATGCCCATTTTGTATTATTCCAGAATTTCGGTTTTAATTTTATTCAAATCGGACCACTATATCATATAGATGCCGTATATACATATGTACATACATATATAAGAATTCATCTAGTTTGTTCGCAACATTTTTGGCTCGCATCATTTATCTTATGTCAGTATCCGAGAAAGCGAAAAGTCAGAACAATTTTTTTCTTCATCTACTTACTGCAAGGGTATTTAAACTTCGGCCTGCCGAAGTTAGCTTCCTTTCTTGTTATACCTTTGCAGGGTATTATAATTTTAGTCAGACGTTTGCAACGCAGTGAAGGAGACATCTCCGACCCTATAAAGTATATATATTCTTGATCAGCATCAACAGCCGAGTCGATGTAGCCATGTCCGTCTGTCTGTCCGTTTCTACGCAAACTAGTCCCTCAGTTTTGAAGCTATCTGGATGAAACTTTGCAGATAGACTTCTATATGCTCTCACTGCTATATATGTCGGAACGAGCCGGATCGGCCGACTATATCGTATAGCTATATAGGAAAGATCGGTAAATTTTAATGAAAAAAATTATAACAGCCAATTTTTACAATATTTGAATAAAATTTGAGATATGATCATTATTAATCTTGAATTTCGTTTTTAATTTGATCAAAATCGGACAACTATATCATATAGCTGTCATAGGACCGATCAGAATATATATAAATTCATTAAATTCGTTCGCAACATTTACCTTATGTCAGTACCCAAGAAAACGAAAAAGTCAGAAGATTTTTTCTTCTTCTTCTTACTTACTGCAAGGGTATTTAAACTTCGGCATGCCGAAGTTAGCTTTCTTTCTTGTTTTTTATTTTATTCATGCAGTATTTCTCAAAATCAAATTGTTATAGGCGGCAACATGTTCATTTTTAAAAAATAAACGAACTCCATCAGGACATAATGTAGCAACATCCTCCTTTTTGAAAAATCTCATGCTCATCTAGTACTCCCCGTCGGAGTGGGGAGCGTCAGGTTTTTTCGTTACGGAATTTCTGAATTCGGTCCCCGCGCTCAAGGCCAGCAATAGAAGCTATGCAATAGCTTAACAAAAAAGGAAGCTAACTTCGGCATGCCGAAGTTTAAAAGCCCTTGCAGTAAGTAAGAAGAAGACATAAGATAAATGTTGCGAAAGAAAAATGTTGCGAGCGAAAAATGTTGCGAACGAAAAATTTGCGAACGGAAAATTGGCCTAATTAGATTTTTTTCTCAAAAGTTTCTGATCGGTCCTATGACAGCTATATGATACAGTTATTCGATTCAAGAATAATACAAAATGGCCATATCTCAAATTTTATTCAAATATTGTAAAAATTGGCTAAGTTATA